>MDKI01091731.1:0-17079 GCA_005239505.1 Nicotiana paniculata | reverse complement strand
TCTATATATATATATATATATATATATATATATATATATATATAAAACTATATTCGATATAAGATATATATATATAGTATAGTATAGTGTGTATATATATATAAAAGCTATATTCGATATTAAATATTGAATATAATAATTTAATATGTTAAATCAGTTAAATATTATGTACATATATGTGTGTGTGTGTTTTTATATATATCAATTAAGTATTAAATATTATTTATGTAAAAGCATATATAAAGGTTGACAAAACCCGACCGACTTCGGTCGGTAATATTCTTTAATATATATTTTAATTATTTTAAAATTGTTTTTCCGGCCGAACTCGGTCGGAAATATTTAATTATAATTTATTCCGGTTGGAAATTAAATATATATAACTTTTTTATATTAAGAAATAATTTCTGTGGGCAGGAAATCATAATTTCAAATATTTCGACTGAAATCAGTTGGAAATTTTATTTTTTGTTGTGAAACCACTATTTCTGTTGTTTTAACGACCCGGTAGATCGTTTTGAGAGTTAGCGCCCCGATCCCTAATAACTACTTTCCCCATATCTATTTCTGTTTTGGGGACTTGTTGGAACATTGAGTGGTGAAATTCGGAGAGTTTTTGGACACATAGTCCTTATATGTGAGTTTAAGCTTAAGAAATCGAATCGTAGTTAGAACTGTGGGAAGACGGGCCTGGAATGGGATTCTTTCAATTCCGTTAGCTCCGTTGGGTGATGTCGGAGTTAGGAGCGTGTCTGGAAGGTGCTTTCAAGGTCTGTAGTAGATTTAGACTTGAATTGGCGAAAGTTAGAATTTCGGTGATTTTGGCCGATAGGTGGAATTTTGATATCGGGCTCAGAATGGAATTCCGAGAGTGGTTGTAGGTCCATTGTATCATTTGTGAACTGTGTGTAACATTTGAGGTCATTAGGACTAGTTTTGAGGTGTTTCGGCATCGGTTGTGGAGTTTGGAAATTTCATAAGTTCTTAGGCTTGAATCCATGTATAATTGGTTATTTTTGTGTTATGTGATGTGTTTTGGAGGCTCTACTAAGTTTGAATAAGGTATTAGGACTGGTTGGTAAGTTTGGTTGAAGTCCCGGGGGCCTCAGGGATGTTTCGGATGCTCAACGGGTGATTTTGGAACTTGGAAGACAGCCGAACCATTTCTGATTCTGGTGTCTCGCACCTGCGATGGACTTTCCAAAGGTGCGTACATGTAGGTGCGGAAGAGGGGCTCGCAGGTGCGGTATTGGCCAAGTCAACCAGTTCTCGCAGGTGTGATTGTGGTTCCACAGGTACAGAGCCGCAGATGCAGCCAATTGACCGCAGGTGCGGCCCCAGGCCTTTTAGTGGTTTTTCGCACCTGCGATGGATTTTCCGCAGGTGTTGTCCAAGAGGTGCAGGTACGGAAATCGTTGGGCAGTTTATATCAAATTCGAGGGATTGAATTTCATAAATTCTAAAAAACATTGGAGCTCGGGTGTAGGCGATTTGGAGTGAGTTTTGAGGAAAAACTTCATAGGTAACAATTCCTAACCCTATTTCCTTTGTATATCATTGATCTATAACAATCTCTTCCATGAAATCAAGGGATTTAGGTGAAAAATCTTGCAAATGGGAAGAAGTTTCCCCATTTATGAAATCCGAGAATTTAATAGGGACTTTGGACTAGATTCCGGGAACTTTCCTTTGTACTGCATTGCATATTTAAATTGGGACTATGGACGAGATTTCGGGAGCTTTCCCCCTGTACTACATAGCATATTAAAATTGGGACTACGGACGAGATACCGAGAGCTTTCCCCCCGTACTGCATTGCATATTTAAATTGGGACTACGAACGAGATTCCGGGAGCTTTCCCTCTATAATTCATTGCATACTTGTTACTGTGATATATGATGTGCTAAGACGAGGGCTCCCTGTTATTATTTTTCTTTTAGCTCATTGTTCCTACTGATTTGCCTTAGCTTATTATATCTCTCTATTCACATTTTTATACTGCTTTACTATAAAAATCCGGTAGAGCCTTAACCTGACCTCGTCACTACTCGACTGGGATTAGGCTTGGCACTTGCTGGGTACCAATTTGTGGTGTACTCATGCCCTTTCCTGCACATGTTTTTCGTGTGGAGATCCAGGTACCAGCGCTCAGTTTCGTGGCTAGGGATCCGAGCAGCAGCTTTTAGGAGACCGAAAGGTAGTTCTGCCGCGTCCGCAGAGTTCTTCGAGTCACCTTCCACTCTAGACATAGATAGATTTTTCATTTAAATTCCCTTACGTTGTATAGAGCTATTTTGAGACAAAGCTTGTGACTAAAGTGATATTCTTGGTTTTGGGAAAGTTGTATTTTGTATGCGCTAAGTGGCGATGTTTCATTGTAGACTTACTTATTTCGTCTTTATTTTATTACTTCTATTTATTATGTGTTTTCCGTAATTAGGCTTACCTAGTCATAGTGACTAGGTGCCGTCACGATGCCCTCGGACGGGAAATCGGGTGGTGACAAGTTGGTATCAGAGTGTCTAGGTTCATAGGAGTCACAAGTCACAAGCCACAAGCCGGTTTATTAGAGTCTCGCGGATCGGTGCGAAGATGTCTGTATCTATCTTCGAGAGGCTATGTAACTGTTAAGAACAATCATATTTCTTTGATTTCCTTTTCGTGCGAGTTATTGACAAGAAAAATTCTAAAATTCTATTCTATTCTTTCCCACAGATGGTGAGGACCCGTACTGGTAGGACCGACGACCAGGAACCCGAGCCCCCTGCCAGAGCCGCCAGAGCCGCCAGAGGCTAGGGTAGAGGACGACCGTGCGGTGCAGCCCGGGGAACTGCGAGAATAGCGGCAGAGGAGCCTATGGCAGCCCCAGCTGGAGAGCCAGCACAGGAGGTCCCTATTGCTGCTCCAGCCTTGCAGGAGACTTTCGCTCAGTTCATGAGCATGTTCAGTACTCTAGAACATGCTGGACTATTTCTGATAGATCCTGCTACATCCCAGGCCGAGGGAGGGGCACAGACTCCCGCAGCCCGCACTCCTGAGCAAAGGGGCCAGGTTGATCAGGCCCCAGAGTATATTCCTATGCCCCTAGCGGCTCAAGTTCAGCATGATGTTAGGGCAGCTGCTTCTAAGGCCGAGCAGCTCAGACTCGAGAGGTACAAGAAGTACCACCCACCTACTTTTAGCGGACTAGATTCAGATGACTCTCTGGCATTTCTTGAGGACTGTCATCGTATTCTCTGCACTATGGGCATTGTGGAGACCAATGGAGTTTTATTCACCGCTTTCCAGCTGAGGGTAATGGCATATCAGTGGTGGCGGGCGTATGAGCGGAGTAGTTCGGATGATGCAACCTCACTCACTTGGACTCAATTTTCAGAGATATTTCTGTTAGAGTATGTCCTTCAAAGCCTCAGGTATAGTTGCGCGTAGAGTTCCAGCAATCGTGCCAGGGTACTATGACTATGTCGGAGTATGCAGTCCATTTTAGTGAGTTGGCTCAGCATGCACCAGCCCTATTTGCCATAGTTAGAGAGCGGGTTCGCCGCTTCATTGAGGGACTCCATCCTAGTATTCGGACCAGTATGGCCAGAGAGTTGGAGATGGATATCACTTACCAGCAGGTAGTGAGTATTGCCAGGGGAGTAGAGGGCATGTTCCCCCGGTATATAGAGGAGAGGGAGGCCAAGAGGTCTCCAGAGACTAGCCATTTTTCAAGAGCTCGTGCACCAGCAGCACGTCACGGTAAGGGCTTTGTGGGTCGCCCTATTCATTCAGCCCTTCCCACAGCCAGCAGTATTCCAGCTCTTCCTAGACCTCAAGAGTTCTATTATGCACCGCCAATGTCCAGTGTGCCTCCAGTTCGAGGTGCTATTTTCGGCCAGCCCAGCAGGCCATCTCCTATTCAGTCTCAGCTGCAGCATCCTCCGAGGGGTTGTTTTGAGTGTGGTGACACTCGTTACTTGATTAGAAATTTCCCTAGGGCCAGGAGGGGTGCACCTACACAGTTTTATCACCCTCCACGTGCTCCGCCGGATCCTCCAGCTATTCTTCCAGCCTCTACTGCCACTCCACCTCCTCATCCAGCTCGAGGTGGGGGTCGGGAAGATAGAGGTCGCCCTGGAGGGGGAGGCCAGGCCAGATACTATGACCTTCGAGCCCGTTTCGAGGCTGTTGCTTCAGACTATCATCACAGATATTGTCCCCGTCTTCTATAGGGATGCATCAGTATTATTTGACCCAGGTTCAACGTATTCATATGTGTCCTCTTATTTTGCTCCACATTTAGGGATATCTCGGGATTCTTTGAGTTCCAATATCTATGTATCTACTCCTATGGGAGACTTTCTAGTTGTGGACCGCGTATATTGGTCATGTTTGATTTCTCTTAGTGGTTTTAAGACCAGGGCTAATTTATTATTACTCAGCGTGGTAGATTTCGATGTTATCTTGGGCATGGACTGGTTGTCGCCCCATTATGTTATTCTTGATTGTCACGCTAAGACTGTGATGCTGGCTATGCGAGGCTTACCGAGATTTGAGAAGGGGTGTGATGTGTACTTGGCCTATGTGAGAGATGTCAGTGTTGATACCCCTCCAGTTGAGTCAGTTCCAGTAGTGAGGGGCTTTTCTGATGTATTCCCAGTTGATCTTTCGGGTATGCTGCCCGACAGAGATATTGATTTCGGCATTGATTTATTGTCGAGTACTCAGCCCATTTCTATCCCTCCTTATCGTATGGCTCCTCCTCAGTTGAAGGATTTGAAGGATCAGTTAGAGAAGTTGCTTGATAAGGGTTTCATCAGACCGAGTGTATCACCTTGGGATGCTCCAGTGTTATTTGTGAAGAAAAAGGATGGTTTTATGCGTATGTGTATTGATTATCGACAGTTGAATAAGGTCACCATGAAGAACAGGTATCCTTTGCCTCACATTGATGATTTATTCGACCAACTATAGGGTTCTAGGGTATTCTCCAAGATTGACTTGCGTTCTGGCTATCATAAGTTGAAGATTCAGGAGCCGGATATCCCGAAGACTACCTTCAGGACCAGATATGACCACTATGATTTTCTTGTTATGTCATTTGGGATGACCAATGCCCCAGCAGCTTTTATGCATTTAATGCACAGTGTGTTCCGACCTTATCTTGTATCCTTCTTCATTGTGTTTATTGATGACATCTTGGTGTATTCCCGATCACGGGAAGATCATGAGCAGCATTTGAGGGCTGTGCTTCAGACTTTGAGGGAGAAAAGATTGTATGCTAAATTCTCTATTTGTGAGTTCTGGCTTGACTCAGTGGCATTCTTGGGCCACATATTGTCTTGGGATGGGATCAAGGTAGATCTGAAGAAGGTGGAGACGGTGCAGAGTTGGCCTAGACCGTCGTCAGATACAGAGATCCGCAGTTTCCTAGGTTTGGCTGGGTACTATCACCATTTTGTGGAGGGATTTTTATCTATACGGTGTTCCCTGTGAGATTTTCACTGATCACCGGAGTTTGTAGCACATATTCAAGACGAAGTACCTCACTTTTCACCAGCGGAGATGGTTGGAGTTGCTAAAGTACTATGACATCACTATATTATACCACCCGGGGAAGGCCAATGTGGTGGCCGACGCCTTGAGTCGTCAGGCGTAGAGTTTGGGGAGTTTGGCATATCTTCCAGCAGTTGAGAGGCCCTTAGCCTTAGATATTCAGTACTTAGTCAGTCAGTTCGTGAGGTTGAATCTTTCAGAGCCTTGTCAGGTTTTATCTTGTGTGGTGGCTCTGTCTTCTCTTTATGACTACATTCGAGAGCGCCATTATGATGATCCCCACCTTCCGGTTCTTCAAGACAGGGTTTAACGAGGTGACTCCATGGATGTGACTATAGGAGATGACGGTGTGATGAGGATGCAGGGTCGCATCTGTGTGCCCAATGTGGATGGGCTTCGGGAGTTGATTCTTGAAGAGGACCATAGCTTGCGGTATTGTTAACTGTCAGCAAGTCAAGTATGAGCATCAGAGACCGGGAGGGTTACTTTAGCAAATTGAGCTTCCAGAGTGGAAGTGGGAGCGGATCACCATGGACTTCGTGGTTGGACTTCCTCGGACTTTGAAGAAGTTTGATGCTATTTGGGAGATTGTGGATCGGCTAACCAACTCAGCCCATTCATTCTGTTGTTGACTACATACTCCTCCGAGAGGTTGGGAGATTTATATCAGGGATATTGATCGCCTCCACGGTATTCCAGTATCAATCATTTCAGACAGAGGTACGCAGTTCACTTCACGGTTCTTGAGTACAGCATTTCACCCTCAATCGGACGGGTAGTCCGAGCACACGATTCAGATTCTTGAGGATATGCTCTGTGCCTGTGTGATGGAGTTTGGAGGGTCATGGGACCGATACTTGCCACTTGCAGAGTTTTCTTATAATAATAACTACCAGTCCAACATAGAGATGGCACCGCATGATGCTTTGTATGGTAGACGGTGCCGGTCCTCAGTGGGATGGTTTGAGCCGGGCGAGGCCCGATTTTTCGGTACAGATTTGTTCCAGGACTGCCTGGACAAGGTGAAGGTGATTTAGGAGAGACTGCGCGCAGCTCAGTCCAGGCAGAAGAGTTATGCGGACCGGAAGGTTCGTGATTTGGAATTTATGGTTGGTGATCGGGTTTTACTTCGGGTATCGCCTATAAAGGGCGTCATGAGGTTCGGGAAGAAGGATAAGCTGAGTCTGAGATTTATTGAACCTTTTGAGGTGATGTGACGTGTTGGGGAGGTTGGTTATGAGCTAGCCCTGCTTCCCAACCTAGCAGGAGTTCATCCGATATTCCACGTCTCCATGCTCCGGAAGTATCACGGTGACCCGACTCATGTTTTGGATTTCAATTCAGTCCAGCCTGACAAGGATTTATCATATGTTGAGGAGCCAGTAGCTATATTGGATAGACAGGTCAGAAAGCTCAGGTCAAAGGATATTGTGTCAGTAAGGTTTCAGTGGAGGGGTCAGTCGGTCGAGGGGGAGACTTGGGAGACCGAGCAGAATATGCGTAGTCAGTACCTCATCTTTTCACAGCTTCAGGTATGTCTCTATACTCGCTCGAGGACGAACGATTTTCTTAAGAGGGGGAGAATGTGACGACCCGGTAGGTCATTTTGAGAGTTAGCGCCCCGATCCCCTAATAATTGCTTTCCCCATGTCTATTTCTGATTTTGGGGACTTGTTGGAATGTTGAGTGGTAAAATTTGGAGAGTTTTTGGACACATAGTCCTTATATGTGAGTTTAAGCTTTAGAAAGCGGACCGTAGTTGGAATTGTAGGAAAACGGGTCCGGAATGGGATTTCATTGACTCCGTTAGCTCTGTTGGGTGATGTCGGAGTTAGAAGCTTGTCTGGAAGGTGATTTCGAGGTCTGTAGTAAATTTAGGCTTGTATTGGCGAAAGTTAGAATTTCGGCGATTTCGGCCGATAGGTGGAATTTTGATATCGGGCTCGAAATGGAATTCCGAGAGTGGATGTAGGTTCTTTGTATCATTTTTGACCTGTGTGTAAAATTTGAGGTCATTCGGACTAGTTTTGTGGTGTTTCAGCATCAGTTGTAGAGTTTGGAAATTTCATAAGTTCTTTGGCTTGAATCCATGTATAATTGGTGATTTTGGTTTTATGTGATGTGTTTTGGAGGCTCGACTAAGTTTGGATAAGGTATTAGGACTGGTTGATAAGTTTGTTTGAGGTCACGGGGGCCTCGGGGATGTTTTGGATGCTCAAAGGGTTATTTTGGAACTTGGAAGACAGCTGAACCATCTCCGGTTCTAGTGTCTCGCACCTGCGATGGACTTTCCGCAGGTGCGGACACGCAAGTGGGAAAGAGGGGCTCGCAGGTGCGGGCTTGGTCAATTCAATCAGTTCTCCTAGGTGTGGTTGTGGTTCCGCAGGTGCGACGCTGTAGATACGTTCAATTGACCGTAGGTGCGGCCCCACGTCTTTTAGTGGGTTTTCGCACCTGCGATGGATTTTATGCAAGGGCGGTCCAAGCGGCGCAGGTGCTGAAATAGCTGGGCATTTTATATCATATTCGAGGGCTTGAATTTCATAACTTTTAAAAATAATTTGGAGCTCAGGTGTAGGCGATTTGGAGTGAGTTTTGAGGAAAAGCTTCATAGGTAACAATTGCTAACCCTATTTCCTTTGTATATCATTAATCTATAGCAATTTCTTCCATGCAATCAAGGGATTTAGGTGAAAAATCATGCAAATGGGAAGAAGTTTCCCCAATTAGGAAATTAGAGAATTTAATAGGATTTGGTCGTCGGTTTTCGTTGATTTTTGTTTGAGTGAATTCGTGAGCGAATGGGTGTTCTAAATTTGTAACTTTCACTTGATTCCGAGACGTGGGCCCAAGGGAATTTTTGGGCTATTTTCCTAATTTCTCATATTAGCCTTGAACTTATTAGCTATTTTGATTCCTTAAAGTGATATTTACATTACGCGATCAAATTTAATAGAATTGGGCCATTCGGAGTCGGATACTCATGGCAAGAGCGTGATTTTGAGTTCAGTAGCGTAGTCGAGGTAAGTGACTTGCCTAACTTTGTGTTGGGGACTTCCCCTAGGCCATTTTAATACTATTTTATGTGGTTTGGGCGCCATGTGTGTTAAGTGACGAGTACATACACGGGCCATTGTTGCTAAAACTCCATTCTTCCCTCCATAACTTAAATCATTTCACTCCTATTTCACCGATTCATGTATCGACTATGTAGGTTAGATTAGGAAATAGCATGCCTACCTGTTTTACTTGAAATTTCCCTAGTTATTACTATGTGTACCATGATTAGGTAGTTTTATCCATATTTTTGCATGTGACTTTTCCTCAACTGTTTTAAATAAAAATTATATTTGGTATTTGTACTGCCTTGCATATTTAAATTGGGACTACGGACGAGATTCCGGGAGCTTTCCCCCTGTACTGCATTGCATATTTAAATTGGGACTACGGACGAGATTCCGGGAGCTTTCCCCCTGTACTGCATTGCATATTTAAATTGGGAATACGAACGATATTTGGGGGCTTTCCCCCTGTACTGCATAGCATATTTAAATTGGGATTACGGACGATATTCCGGGAGCATTCCCTCTATACTGCATTGCATATTTAAATTGGGACTACAGATAAGATTCCAGGAGCTTTCCCCATGTACTGCATTGCTTAGTTGTTACTGTGATATATGCTGTGCTGAGCCGAGGGCTCCCTGTTATTATTTTTTTTTAGCTCATTCTTCCTACTAATTTGCCTTAGCTTATTATATCTCTCTGTTCACATTTTTATACTGCTTTACTAAAAAATACAGTAGAGCCTTAACCTGACCTCGTCACTACTCGACTTGGGTTAGGCTTGGCACTTACTGGGTACCAATTTGTGGTGTACTCATGCCAGCCTTAACCTGACCTCGTCACTACTCGACTTGGGTTAGGCTTGGCACTTACAGGGTACCAATTTGTGGTGTACTCATGCCCTTTCCTTCTCATGTTTTCGTGTGCAGATCAAGGTACCATCGCTCAGTTTTGTGGCTAGGGTTCCGAGAAGCAGCTTCTAGGAGTCTGAAAGGTAATTCTGCTGCGTCCGCAGAGTCCTTCGAGTCACCTTCGACTCGATACTTAGATAGATTTTTCATGTAAATTCCCTTACGTTGTATAGAGCTATTTTGAAAGACAGAGCTTGTGACTAAAGTGATATTCCGAGTTTTGGAAAAGTTGTATTTTGTACGCGCCAGGTGGCGATGTTTCATTGTAGACTTACTTATTTTGCCTTTATTTTATTGCTTCTATTTAATATTTGTTTCCTGCAATTAGGCTTACCTAGTCGTAGAGACTAGGTGCCGTCACGATGCGTTCGGAGGGGAAATCGAGTCATGACAGTTGTCTAATAGTGTTATTACATCTCTCAAAGATAGAAACAAGCTCTTTCAGTTCTTGGTTCTTCTCAGATAGCCATTGTATTAGTTAAAATAAATATTACACATGGAATTAATCAAGTGGTTGACATGGCAAGCCACGTGGATCAATGCAAGAATGACAGATGGAGAAAAACTTAGAAAGAGATACGAAGTAAGTAGATACGAGCTAAAAATCTATGAGATGACTAGAAATGGGTGCTCGAGTCTATTCAAAGAGTTGAAGAGACACGGTCAATGTGAACCATGACAGAAAAGAGGGCAGATTCATATATCTTCAATCAATGAGTTCAAACATTATAGAATCTTCAGGAAACAGTTACGATTACCTATTATAACATTTCATTAATGATATAAATTTTCATTAATGCTAAATCATAAAGAGGAGTAGACGTTGTACTTGAAGCTCTCTATAAAAGGGAAAGAAATATTATTTGTATGGACACGTTCTGATCACTATTGGAATATACTTTACATTCTTGTGCTTTCTACTATTCTCAGGTCTTATTTCCATTATTATTAGTATTGAATTTCTTGATTATCAGAAGCCCGAGTACCTCTTAAAATAAGCTTTGACTAAGAATCCAGTTCTTTGGTTAAACAAATTGGTTCTGTTAATGGGAATTTGATAATCCTTTATCACTTTCTAAATTATTCTTACTTAACTAAATCATGTCAAGCGTCAACGAAAACAACCAACAGGAAATAGGAACTCTAGTTCCATCGCCTCTAGGAACCCTATGTGGTTCGAGGGGACCAACCCCAGAAAGATCCACTACTCAAAACAATGACCAACTTGGGAATGAGCAAACAGGAGAGTAAGATGTTGTGAAGCAAATAATTGTTGAATATGTGAATGAATCTCTCCAGGCTTTCGTGAGGGAGCTACCAACTGTATCACCAACACCTCCTCTAAATAATATTGCAACAGTGGAAAATCCACACTCAGGAATGGCTAATTCTGGAAGTGGAGGAACTCCTAACGGATCACTCGAAGGGAGACCAGGTACGACTAGTAATTCTGATTTACAATCTTTAATACTAACCTTGCATAAACATGTGAAGGAACAAGACGACCGTATTGAACAAATACCGGCGTACCACCTGTCATCAAAGGGATTAATATTGATAAATATTCCCAACAAACATGGAAGCCAAGTGCTGCTCCATTATCGATTCCTAAAAACTTCAAAATGCCTGATATACCAAAATATGATGGGACAACTGATCCACGCGACCACGTCACTGCATTCACCACGGGAGTAAAAGGAAACGACATAACAAAGGAAGGGATCGAATTTGTGCTGGTCAAAACGTTTGGGGAGACTCTTACCAAAAGAGTGCTAACGTGGTATTCTCTCTTACCTGAAAACTCTATTGACTCTTTTGCTGAGCTTGCAGATTCATTCATAAAAGCACATTCGAGTGCGCAAAAAGTAGAAAAAAAAAAATGGAAGACATATTCAAGGTAAAATAGGGAGATACAGAGTTACTTCGAGAATTTGTAGACAGATTCCAATGAGAAAGGATGTTGTTACCTAGAGTACTTGACAACTGGGCAGTCATGGCATTCGCAAGCAATTTGAACGAGAAAAGCACGGAAGATACGAGGAGAATCAAAGAGAGCTTGTGAGAATTCCCAGCCACGACTGGAATGATGTTTATAACAGGTACAGTACAAATTACGAATCGAAGATGATACCACAGCTCAGTCAAGGGTAGAAGAAAAAATGAGTTCAAGGCTATCAGAATCAGAGAAGAGGACCGGTAAAAATAGGTATGACCCCTACATGGGACCTTCGGGATAGGAAGCTCGTTCCAATGATTCAGAAAGGATCGAGATGAAGGTAACAGAGGTAATAACACAAATGCGAGAATTGGAGATATAATTTCAATGTGAGTACTTCCGAGCTAGTTGTTGTTCTGAAAAGCATGGGAGATAAAGTTTGATGGCCCAAAGAGATGAGATAAAATCCAAACAGAAGAAACCCAGACTTCTAGTGTGAATTCCACAATGATCACGGGCATAGAACATCAGACTGTAGATTATTACAAGGTGAGATAGAACATTTATTGAAACATGGTTGTTTAATAGAGTTGTTTAGTGAAAAAGACAAGCAAGCATATATAAAGAACAGACAAGATCCCTCAAAACCACCATCTCCAAAGAGAACAGTAAACGTGATAAATGGCGGAGAAGGGGTTAATGGCGTAACCTATACTGCAGCAAGGAAGACAAAAAAGTTCACAATAACTCACGGGAAGCGAACTCGTGAAACTTTGGAAGAGGATAGCATAACATTTGATGATGCAGATGTTGATGTGTTACTGGTTCCTCACAACGACGCACTGGTAATATCTATACTTGACACTAATGTAAAACAAGTCTTGTTTGATCCAGGTAGCTCGGTGAATATTATTCTATTAAGAGTCGTGAAAGAGATGTTGATGGGGGATCATGTTATACCAAAATCACATTCCCTATCTAGATTTAATAACTCTACTTTCATTACAAAAGGAGAGATTGAATTAAACACTTACTCATAAGGGGTCATCAAAGAAATAAAATTTCAAGTCATTGACACGAATATGGCCTATAATGTAATTATGGGAAGGCCATGGATTCATGACATGGACGATGTACCGTCCACATTACATTAGGCTATCAAATTCCCTTCAAAATGGGGTATTCAATAGATTCGAGGAGATCAACAAATTTTGAAGAATATCAACTCAGTGATACACTCAAGTCAAAGAGATGCAAAAACAGAACGGAAAGACACGAGAGCAGCTCATATAGATACGGGTGAAAATGATAAAGATACGGTAAATCAAATCTCAACAGAGGTTGCATCAAAACAGACGGACGTGGACTCCAGGCTAGATGGTATTCAAGATCCAGAGGAAAATGGAAAAATAAAAACGACGACTGAGGAGCTCGAAGCTGTTCCATTATTCGAGCAATGGCCAGAACGAAGAATTCATATCGGAGCAAGGCTAAAACTAGTAATAAGAGGTAAGTTAATTGAATATTTAAAATCTAATGCAGATTATTTTGCATGGTCCCATTCAGATATGACAGGTATACCTCCGGAACTAATGACTCATAAATTAAATGAAGACCCATCATTCGTACCTAACAAAAAAAAGAAGAGGAAACAGGGATCATTTAAAAATCAAGTGATCAATGAAGATGTACAGAAACTCTTAAAAATCGGTTCAATACGCGAGGTAAAATATCCTAATTGGTTAGCTAATAATGTGGTAGTACCTAAAAGGAACGGTAAATGGAGTGTTTGTGTAGATTACACATATTTAAACAAAGCATGTCTGAAGGACTCATTCTCATTATCGCATATAGATCAAATGATTGATGCTACCGCAGGTCACGAACTATTAAGTTTTCTAGATGCATATTCTAGTTATAATTAGATAAAAATGGACCCCTTAGACAAGGAAAAAACTTCCTTTATTACAAATAGGGGGACTTATTATTACAAAGTCATGTCATTTGGCTTGAAAAAAGTTGGAGCCACGTACCAAAGGCTGGTGACCAAGATGTTCCAAGAACATCTAGGGAAGAAAATGGAAGTATACATTGATGATATGTTTGTCAAGTTAGCACAAGCTGAAGACCATTTCCAACATCTTTCAACAACATTCGAGATCCTCCGCAGGTATAACATGAAGTCCAGAAAAATTTGCCTTTGGCGTTGAATCAGGTAAGTTTTTGGGTTTTCTTGTATCTAATAGAGGCATTGAAGTAAACGCTGCTCAAATTAAAGCTATTGAAGAAATACCTGAGGTACTCACAAACAAAAAAGAGGTTCAAAGATTGACATGTAGGATTGCAGCTTTAGGAAGATTCATTTTGAGATCTTCATAGAAGAGTTTTAAGTTCTTTTCAGAATTAAAGAAGCAGAATTAGTTTGAATGGACTGAAGAATGCCAACAAGCCCTCAAAAATTTGAAGGCTTATCTATCAAATCCTCCCTTACTATCTAAGACAAGGGATGGAGAAAGATTGTACGTTTATCTTGTTGTTGCAGAAGTAGCTGTAAGTGCAGTCCTAGTAAGGGAAAACAAAGCTAAGTAATCTCGCATTTATTATATAAGTAAATCCTTATTGGATGCTGAAACTAGATACCCTCATCTAGAGAAACTAGCTTTAGCCTTGGTCATGGCAACTAGGAAATTGAGACCAAATTCAATGTCATCTAATTTCTGGCGTAACTTCATATCCCTTAAGAAATATTTTGCATAAACAAGAATTGTCGGGAATATTAGCCAAGTGGGCAATAGAATTAAGCGAATATGATATTGTTTATCAACCTAGGACAAGAATAAAGTCTCAGGTTTTTTGATTTTGTCGCAAATTTTAGTACATATATAATTCTGAAGTAGAAAAGGAATTATAGATTTTACTGGAGCTAATCTAGGAACATGGACTTTATTTACTGACGCTTCTTCTAATGTTAAAGGAGTCAGCTTGGGAATTGTCTTAATACCACCTTCAGGTGAAACGATAAGGCAAGAAATTAAATGTTACCTTATTACTAACAATGAAGCAGAGTATGAAGCTGTCATTGCAGGTCTGGAACTAGCACGAGAACTCTCTATAGAACAAATCGTGAATAAGAGTGCCTCTCAACTGGTAGTAAATCAGATGCAGGGGACTTACACTGCTAGAGAGGCTCGAATGCAACAATATCTAGAAAGGGTACGAGAACTGGTCAGGCAGTTCCAATCGTGGAAGATCGTGCAAATACCCACATAGGAAAATGCAGAAGCAGACACGTTAGCTAACGTTGCTTCGGTAGCAGAAGTAAAGAGCGAACAAAATACCATTTTAATACATTTATTTCATTCAGCACTCGACCAGGATAAACACGAGGTAACCTTCAATAATTTAACCTAGGATTGGAGAAACGAGATTGTAAATTTTTTGCGCTATGGGATCGTACCTGAAGATAAGAAAGAATCTCAATCACTTCGACGGAAAGTTGCTTGATACTGTCTAATTGGAGAAAATTTATATTGCAAAATGTTTGGTGGTCCTTTAGAAAGATGCCTCGGACCTAATCAAACTGAGTATGTGATCAGATAAGTACATGAAGGACATTGCAGAAATCACTCAGGTGGAAGGCCTCTAGTTAAAACTCTAATTAGAGCAGGGTACTACTAGCCTAAAATGGAAGAAGATGCGGAAAATTTTGTAGCCAAATGTAAATGACAATGCTATGCTAACAATATGCATCGACCCGCAGAATTATTACATCCGATTATATCCTTCTGGCCATTAATGAAGTGGGGAGTGGATATAGTAGGACCCTTACCACAAGCCAAAGGAAAGGTACAGTTTTTACTAGTACAAACAGATTATTTTTCAAAATGGGTAGAAGCAGTTTCTTTTAAAGAGGTACAAGAAAAAGAGGTGAAGAATTTCATTTGGCGAAATATCGTATGTCGCTTTGGAGTTCCAAAAAAGATCGTATGTGATAATGGCCCATAATTTATAGGATCGCAAATAGCAGAATTCTTCCAAAGTTGGCAAATCAAATGTATCACATCTTCACCTTATCACCCTGTGGCTAATGGACAGGCTGAGTCAACAAATAAGATCATCATCAATAATTTGAATAAGAGACTAGAGAAGTCAAAAGGGAATTGTCCTGAAGAATTACTAGGAGTATTATGGGCTTATAGAACTACAACAAAAAAAGCCACGGGAGAGACTTCATTCTCACTTGTCTACGGTTCAGAGGCTCTAATACTAGTCGAAATTGGGGAGCCAATCACGAGATTCACATTAGCAACAGAAGAATTAAACAATAACGAGTTAAGAACAAATTTAGATTTCCTCGAGCAAAGAAGGGAGGCCGCTTTAATTCGCATGGTAGCACAAAAGCAGTTTATAGAGCGGTATTACAACAGAAAAGCTCACCTCAGATATTTCAAAATTGGGGACTTCGTTCTTAAAAATGTTTTCCAACCAACAAAAGCTGTTGGAGCAGGAAAGTTAAGTCCAAATTGGGAAGGACCCTATAAAGTTTGAGGTATTGCAGAGAAAGGTGCTTGTGAGTTGGAAACCATGGATGGCAAGGTATTACCCTCGAGCTGGAAAAATGTTCATTTAAAGAAGTATTGTTTCTAAGAAAAAGAACTACCCACGGTCAGGTATCATTTACATACGCTTTTATTTAGTTCAGTTAAAATTATACTAACAATTTTAGATGATAGGCAAAAATCTAACCCATACCAAATGATGATATCAGACCTGAAAGACACGCGGCAGTAACTTAATTCCCAGTCTAGGGTTACAACCTTTCTGATGGAAATTTCAAAGGGTTAAGCAGTCATCATCTAAACTATATACCTTCGAGTCCCGCATGTTTTTCCTTTTTAGTAAAAGGACCGCAAGGAAGGAATAGTCAACTGCTCGAGATTTCATACTTCAAAGCTCAAACACTTGGGGGACTATATAATATGGAAGGCAAAGAAGAATAGAAAAATTCAGAATTCAAGTCAAGCATGAGGTCTACTTTACCCAAAAAATCCAAAGTCAAGAGCCAAAAACGCAAGCCTGATTCAAAAACCTACAAAGAACATACTCGTGGATGTAAACGAATGTTTAGGTTAAAGGCAGTATTTAGTCACGGGTTATAATTTATACCCTTGTATTTATTCAAATATGTTGTAAAGAAAACAATTACGAAAGAGTCATAGATTATACTCGAACACAAGTAAAGTATTTTAAAGTTCAAATAATACAAAAACTTTCTTTAGAACATTACTCAAAGGAACATGTGTATTCCTATTTCTTTTTCGTATATTTACACCATTATGATGTTGAGACGTCTTCTTCATTAAGTGTCATTCGTAGAAGTTCCCTCTTTTATAGATCGTGTTTGTTTCAAAAATACACGAAAAATCAAAGAATTTTTATGCAAACACTGAGAGTAAGACAGAAACTCAAATTAAAATATTACACACGTTGAGCAAAAAAGTTAAGATTGATATTATAAAACAGTTAAAACTAAGTGCGAACTTAGTTCAAACCTACTTCAAAACTTGTCACACCTCCTTTTTCCGACACAGGGTTGGATATGGGAGTTTTCCAATTAAAGTGACATTA
>ML363771.1:0-12238 GCA_005239505.1 Nicotiana paniculata | reverse complement strand
AGTAAACACAAGTTCACAAAGCAGTTTGGAGAATGGTAAAATCCTAGGATAATCCCCAGCAGACTCGCCATGCTGTCACGCCCCCTCTTTCCTCCCCTTTCGGATCGGTCAGGGTATTCGACAATTGGGACAACTCGTTTCCTTTTGGGAAAGTGATAAGGAATTGAAGAGTCACCACCTAACGATTTTAAGGTGCGTTAGGGCACCTACTAAATGTTATTTACAAACACAGATTAGATAGCTAGAGATAGGGTAAGGGATTCAAATTACTTCACGGGGAAAGTTTTAGGCACCCCTCAAAGTCCACAACTGTGGTTCCCGGCCGAAACAAACTTTGTGAACAGATAGCATATAAAAAACTAACACATAGGTAAATAGATGAAGGTTTTGAGAAGATTTGCAGTCCAAGCACACATATGTGCTTATGTTTAAAAGATTTGAAGTCTAAGCACATATACAAAATTCCGGAGGTTTTACAATCTAAGCACACATGTTTAAGGGATGGGGGGTTCCTAGGTTGTTTATCCTATAGGATCACATCAGTACAATGCCCGGTAATCACTTCTCAGAAGAGGGGCTACACGTGGAATTAGCGCACCGGATATCATATCCATGTCTACCCTTCCCACCCCTTAGTGGTTATTAAGCGAGTTTATTTAACGACCTCTAGGCGTGCTGTTACCTGTCCCTTCTTAATGGTCCTGGAAGAGATTAGGACCTCTACCTATAGGCAGTTCTAGACAGACCCCTAAGGTTTAAAAGGATAAAATATTAGGCGACATGAAAGAACAAATATGACTTTAGCAGATAAAAATAGGAAAGAAGAAATTAAGAGGTTCAGGTTTACCTCTACAAATATTGCATGTAAACTACACGTCTCAAACACAAACAAGGGCAGTATTATTAAGCAGGATCCTAAAACATGATGTCTAAGTAAATATCAAAACACAGAAATATGCATTTTCAATTTTATAAACCCAGAAGCAGGGGCCCTAATCAGTTTGCCTACTGATTTTAAGCCTGTTAACCATTAGGTAGTAAACACACAAAAAAAAGGAAACAATTTTCCAGTTCTAAAAAAAGGTTGGTTACCTAAGGCTTGCCTAGGCGTGTGGGAATGCACAATAATTACCAGAATTATTAAAACAACTTGGAAGTTGTTTTACCTAAAGCATGATATTCTAAGTGTTGCAAAGACACATGGGTTATTACCAGTTTATCTAACACAGGATAATCATATGTTAGACTGTCTTATGTCCCTTTTTTCATGCATCAGTAGTCTAGCTAGGTGTGACTTAGTGAGATCCTAAAATAGGGTATCTAGTATGAACATGATAAGATGCAGAATGATTTATATGCAAAATTCCTAAAAAAAACATGATTTCTAGCTACACAGAAAGTTACAACATGATTTCAGAATATGCAGTAGCAACAATTTTCATGTTAATGTTGTTATTTAGCCTAGAAGCAGGATTTCTAAGTGATGAAAATAATGTCAAATGAGATGCTGAAAACAGGAAAACTAAGAACATGATATCTAATGCATGACATGCTTAGAATATATTGGCCCTAAACATGGATTCTAATGCGCACGTAGGAAATGTAAACCTAAGGCATGGTTTCTACCCCCATGGATATTGACAACAGACATAGATACCCTCCCCTTTTCACTATCTATACCTAATATTCGTTTACAACAATTATTACAAACAAATAATGAATGAATTACATAAACAGATAAGAGAAAATAAGAAGTTACACTATAGGGAGCCTGAAAACAGGCCCAAATACTCAGAACCTCAAATGCCCAAATGTTTCATGGCCTTTCTCATATCCGGGTACGTCAGAGTTCCCTAAGGACCTCAAGGGATCCCGGGCAGTGCTCACACCCAGAATTCACAACCATAATTGAGTAAGTGCAGTGTGGAAGTGCTAACCCTAATGCATCAGAGTTCAGATGGATCTCATAGGGATCCCTAAGCAGTCACACATTAGAGGGCCAGAACTTAAGGACCTAGGAGTAGAGTGAGAGTGCTTGACATATTTTTGAAAAGGTTTTAGTAAGGAAACAGTGTTAAAAGGGACTTTCTTGAAACAGTTTTGTGAAATAAAAGAGGGAGTCATTCAGTAAAACAACTTTTGAAAAGAGAGGGAGTTATATAATTAAACAACAACAGATCAAACATAGAACCAAAATCAAACTCAGCAATACTTAATGACCACATGACCAAAACAGGAAGAACAAACCTACACATAAGGGTGATGGGGATTGGGAACACATAGAGCACATGGAATAAACATAAGTTGCTTGCAATTAAGGGGTAGCTAATAGTGTAAATAGTGAGACATGAATTCAGGAACGCTAATTAGAACATAGTCACAGAATTAGAAGTGCTTAGGGGGTTCATGGGATTAGGAGATGACATAGTATATGATTTCATAGCAGCTGGGAGGACATAGAAGCACTAAACATGATTGAGCATATCATCAGGGAAACTTAGGGTAACAAATCAATAAGGCATACCAGAACTAGGCTACTAGTACACAAGCATCAAAACATAATTGAGTCATATTAAATCAGATTACAAGTTTATAAGAACATGCTAATCCGAAAGAGTTAAGACTTAATTAGCATACTAGATAAAGAAATGATGCAAAGACGTCAATTACATGTTGAGCAGTAAAACAATAGATAGAAACAGATCAGGAACATGATAAACTGAAGCAGTAAAAGGAACATGTTGGTTTTGGGACTTAAATTGAAAATTAGAACATACCAGTAAAGGGACAGTAAATACAAAGGTGAAGGGGCAGGAGAGCACAATAGTTAGCCTTGGCTTGTAGCCGGCTAACTCAGAACAATAGTAAGTGACAGAGAAAGAGAGCAGAAAGGTTTTGAGTGTAAGAGATAGAGTTTGAACTAATGTGTTCGTGTGTGTTGAGTTCAGTGTATGAGTATGTATCAGTGCATTGTGTTGGTGAGTGTGTACATATATATAGTAGTTTAAAACTAGGTAAAATAAGGTAAGAAACACAATTAGGCAGTAAGTTATGGAGCTTAGAACCAATTAGAGCAACAATCAGTCCAACTACTCCCTTAATTAATGGAGTCATTTCAAACGGTAAAAGACACGAAACAAGTAAGGAAATGGATTATGTATGATTGGAGCATAAATAAGGAAATAATTTCAGTCAATGCAAGTAATTAGGCTAGGTACAGAAAGTTCTAATTAAGGAAACAATCAGTAAGAACCAACTAATAATAGTCAATCACATAATAAGGTAAGAAAATAGTTTACATGTTGGAAATCAGTAAAGACATCATCACAGGAAATCAGTAAAAGGTGTTATCACATAAAATTAGGAATTCAAATAGGAACAATGCTGATTAAGAGGAGAGTTAACAAAAAACTTTATGAACAAACGGAATAAACACATAGTAGGCAAGAAGAAGCAAAAAATCAGAAACCCTAATGGACACAGTGGTACAAATCACATAGAATCAGGGATTCAACCATAAAACAGTAATGACTAGAGGAATTAGTAGAACAAACGTAATATAAGCGGAAGAGGCAAGAATCAGAAATCCTAATAAACATAATAGGGTAGAAATCAGAAAATACTCAGATTAATTGAAGCAGATTCATGAGAATCAAACATGCAGATAAGTTGAGAGAACGAACAGTAAAGACGAACTCAGAACCCAAAGATTAAACCAAACAATTAGGGGTTTTCAACAAAACGAGTTAGGTAAAGGGAGAACCCAAATGAAAATCGTTTCAACACAATAAAAATCATATAATAACACGTTAAAAATCAGAGAAAACCATTTTGAAAAGGAAGCTCAGAAACCCTAGTTATGAAGATGAAGAGATGCTTCGAAAAACAGAAAACTTTTTACAGAAAGTAGTAAAATAATTCGGAATACTCTCAGATCTATTACAGATCTAAAGAGTAAGAGATGAAATTAGGGTTTTGAGAGGAATAACCCAAAGATGGGGAGAGACCGGCTTAGAAACCATAGGTCTAGCAAGAGAATAGATCGATCTTACTCAGAAGGGTAATGGTGGCCTGAGAATGGTGAGCACGGACCCGGGGAGGGTGAATGAACAACTAACTGGTCCCTTGAGGACCTCAGGGATGCAAGAATCAGGCCATAGAGAGGAGTCATAGAGGCCAGGGGTGATGGCAGAACAACCATTGTTGCCGGCGAACCAGAAATTGCGAAGGGATTAGGGTTTGGGCAGAGGGAATCTTGAGAGAGAAGGAGAAGGGTGTCGGCGGAGACAATGAGAGTGAAATGAGGGGTTTGAGGGTGGGGGTGGGGTCGTTTAGGTTAAATTAGGAAAGGGGAAATCCGGGCCGTTGATCAAAACTGATCAACGACCAAGATTAAATCCTCACTGGGCCGGGTAGATTTAAGAAGTGGGCTTGGGGTCTGTTGGGTTGATTTAATATGGTTTGGGGGCTGGTTTAGTTAGGCTAGAATTGAAATAAAAGTGACTCTTCGTTAAATATCCATCTTAAATTAATTAAAATAATTTATAAAAATAGCTAATAATTATAAAAATGAATTTTATGCATAGACAATAGTTTTAAAAAGTTTATTTAGTATTTACAATATAAATGATTAATTTCTTGTCAAAAATGGTACAAAATTATATGATTGGGCTATAATTGCAAAATTATTGTAACTATATCCAAAAGGTGCCAGTTTAGCTAATTATGAAATAATTTGGTCTCAATAGGTCCATAAATATAAATAATAAATCAAGAAATGTTTGAAAGTCATTTGTGATGTAATTTTATGATTATTTATTAGAAATAAAATACTGGGCAAATTAATAAAAATATGAAAAATTATGAAAAAAATACCAATTGATGCTAATGCATGATTTTGAAGACATATATGTAACTAAAAAAAAATTATTTTGGTAAAATTTGGGTATCAACACATTCTTCAAAAAGGAAAAAAAATCAGGATTTTAAGAACCATCGTCTTAAGGGAATCTCAACAAATATTCTTTTCTTTAAGGACCTTCAAAACAAAGTATATCTTAGGCTCACTTTCACAAACACCTCTTAGAATTGCATCCGCCTTTTAAACCAAGTGTTTTATAACTCAAACTCGTTTCTTCACATGCTTTACAAATATGGACTTCTTACATACATACTTGAAAACACTCTCAACCTATCTTTAAACTCCTTTACAAACTCACATTCCTCTTAAGTCTCACACCCTTTTTTTACTCTCTATTAGATATATAGTAAGTCGTACTCTTTAATAGTAATTAAGCATAATACAAATAATTGATCCCAAATTTAATTTAATTCCTACCTCAAGTAGATTTTAAGGGGTGCCTAACATATTCCCCTTCGAAGAACAAGAACCCTTACCTATAATCTCACCAGTTAGCAGACTAATAAAGAATATGACTTAGTAATTTCATAGGTACCCTAGTATACCTTTAAATATTAGGGGGCAATTCTCTGTCATCAAAAACAGAGAAATCACAAGTTGAATCATGTCTTAACTAGTGCAAAATAGGGCGCAACAACAAGTCTAGCCTTTAGGCTGAATATAGTAACGAGCCTCACAGGTTCAGTCCAATTATAGAAATACAGTATAGAAATGTAGACATGCTTTCAAGTTTAACCGTTAAATCCCAAACAAGTAAGATATGTCAAGTAAACTGAAATAAAAAATGATACATCTCGATATCTACATGTCATTCATGTATGTCAACTGAAGTACAAATCATATGCATACTCTTAGAGTATCAATCACTCAGTCCTCCCATTCACTCCATCCTCACAGTCACTCTTTCCTCACAGTCACTCAATCCTCCCAATCGCTCGGCACTCGCACTCGCACTCGCGCTCAGTAGGTACCTGCGCTCACTGTGGGTGTGCATACTCCGGAGAGGCAGATCTAGCCCAAGTGCTATAATAAGCCAATCATGGGATTAATTAATAAAGCATGCTGAGGCTTGCAGCCCGATCCCATAAATATCTTCATTATCAGGCCCTCAGTCATCAATCTCTCCAGTCTCTCGGGCTCACAAGTATCATGATAATCAGCCCAAACAATGATGATATGATGTATCAATAAATGGCAACAGAGACTGAGATATGATATGCAAATGATAACTATGACTGAGTACAAATCACAAATTAAGAAAATAATTCAACATGTAACACGACCTATGTGTGACCCAACAGTACTGGCATGTAGCCTAAGCATGATTTCTAACATGAGTCACAGTTCCATTTTCTTTATTACATGGGAAATCCGGAAGATAACAAGTTATATGACTACATAGTCTGTCTCCCTGTTTAACCCCTCTAGAGGATTTAAAGAAGCCATATCTGGTTACATTTATGAGAACGGAGTACCAATTATTGTACAGAAGTCTGTGGATACTTTCAATTGAAAATTTATGAGAACTTTATCTTTCTGAGAATCTGTCAGGAAAGTCCAAGAGAGCTTATCATATGTTTTGGACATGTCCAGCTTGATGACAATGTTGCCGCCTTGGTTATGATTCTTGATACCATGAACAATCTCTTGAGCAGGAAGAATATTTTCTGTGATGAGTCTTCCTTTGACGAAACATGATTGGTTGTCGGAGATAAGTTTTGGAAGAATAACACCTAGTTATCTTCGAGATGATCTTGTTGGAGGCATTACTCAGGCTAATAGGCCTCAGTTGGTCCAAGGTGATGGGGGGATCAAGACCAGGTTAGTGTGGGTAATGAATTTGGAGAGGTCACTACTAGAAAAGAAGCCCTGAACAAAGTTGCAAACAACCTCTTTGATAATATCCCAGGAAGCTTGATAGAAGTGACCATTGTAACCATCTGGACCTCTCTAGACTATCTGGATCAATAGAAAAAAACATCTTTGACTTCTTTCATATCCGGGATGTTATGTAAGAATTTGTTGTCCTCTTCAGAAACAAAAAACTCTACACAACTAATGATGGAGAGATCATTATCATCACTGCTAAAATAAATAAACAAGCCGCTGAAGTGGTCAATGGCCGCTTGGGCGATATAATCATTGCCTTCTATCCACCTTACATCTTATTCGTAATTCTGAAAATGTGTGCTTTCTCCTTTTTTTCTTTGATCACACTGTAAAAATACTTGGAAATGGTATCACCATCTTCAACCCATTTAATTCTAGACTTTTGTCTAAGGATAGAGTATTGAGAACATGTGGTATGCCACCCTTATTTTCCTCAGCAGCCATCATACAGTTAAAGTCACCTAGGATAGACCAATGTCCATTTATTCTGTTGTTGATACTTCTCAGTTAATTTCGTAGGTTCTTTCTCTTGACAGTAGTAGTTCTTGCATAAATATATAGCTGTGATCCAGGAAGTCTGAGTACCATTGCTGATTTCTAGAGTAATCTGTTGTCTACTCATGTCAAAAGTCGAGCAGTTCAAGTGATTTCTCCAGAAGCACCAAATTTTTTGCTGCTGAAGTTAGAGATGGCATGATCAAATCCCAGAATCCTCTTGTATTTCTCTATTCTATCAAAAGTAAGGAAAGGTTCCTGGAGAATGACCATGTCAATCTTGTGCGTTCTGACTATTTTTTCTAGTCTTTCTGTTGCATCTTTGGATATCATGCACTTAATATTCCAATTAATAAGACTAATCATTAGAAACAATTTGGGGTTGTGATTTACCTTGTAATTGATTGGCCACCCTGTTGTTTGAGACATTGAGTGTAAATTCCATATTGGTATTGGAATTACTTCCACATTTATCCGCTTGTTTGTTGGTATCTATTATCTGCGGGCCTTCAGGTTCTTTGTTTTTTTTTTTCTTTTTTTTTTTTTTTTTTTTTTTTTTTTTTCTGTTATTTTGTGGCTTGAATTATTTCCTTGTATTTTTAGGAAAACTATAATCCCTATAGGTTTAGGATAACCCATTGTCCTAATAGATTTGAGAAAGGAAAACCTATAGTCCTTGTCAAATTGGAAAACTTTTCTCTTATTGGCTTGAGACTATTTGGGATCTATATATAAGGGTTGTAGTTGGGGATCCTAGAGATTGTACTGTGCTTTTCTTCTCAATCATAGTGAAAAACTCTCTTTGCTTTTGCCCCGGGGATTAGGCTTAGCCGAACCTCGTTAAATCCTTGTGTTGATTTTTCTTCTCTATTTGCTTTATGTGTGATTGTGTGCTAGTTAACCCACGATATTCCGCAACAATTGGTATCACAACAAGATTCAGGTTTCTACATATAATATAGGATTAAGATGTCTTCATCATCTTCAACAAAGTACGAAGTAGAGAAATTTGATGGGGGTTCTAGTTTCAGTCTATGGAAGATTAGGATGAAATTGTCCCTGGTGTTACAAGGGTTATGGAAGGCAATTGATGAGGATTTTCCTGAAGAGATGAAAGAGACAGAGAAGGCAGACCTAAAGGAGAGGGCTTTGAGTGCGATCTTCATGAGCGTTACAAATAGCATTTTCGAGAAATTGCTGAAGAAACTTCTGCACCAATGGCATGGAAGAAGCTGGAAGATCTGTATTCTAAGAAATCGCTTACAAACCACCTCTACCTAAAAAAAAGAAGTTATACAATCTCCGTATGAACGAAGGTACACCTGTTAAAACTTACCTTGATGAGTTTAATTTAATTATAATGGACTTGAAGAATGTGGATATCAAAATTGAGAGTGAGGATCATGCGTTGATTGTGTTATGTTCTTTACCACCATCTTATGATACTTTTGTCGATTCGGTGCTATATGGGAAAGACAACATTTCACTGGAAGATGTTAGTAATGCACTAAAGTCTAAAGAATTGAAAAAGAGCTATCCAGACAGCAGAATTAAGGGCGAGGGTTTTGTGGTTAGAGGAAGAACACAACAAAGGACTTTAACAGGAAAAAGTCAATCGCCAGATCAAAGTCTAGAGCAAAGAAGCAACATTGTTATGAGTGCGAGGAGCAAGGTCACAACAAGAGAGATTTTTCTAAGCTAAAGGAGAAAAGAGGGAAGCAAAAAATAGATAATTCAGCAAATATTGTTGATACTAGCAATAATTCTGATGATAGTGATTATGTAGGGGAAGTCTGTGTTGTGAGTTCTAGTCACGGGCAGAATTCTTGGGTTCTTGATTCTGGTGCTACTTTCCACAAGTGTCCACACAAGAATTGGTTTGCAACTTACAATACAATGAGTGGGACCGTCTACGTGGGAGATAATAATCCATTACCAGTAGAGGGGGTTGGTAACATCTAATTGAGAATGTTCGACGGAACTATCAGAAACATTGAGTGTTGGCATGTTCCTCGGATAAAGAGAAATTTGATTTCTCTTTCGACTTTGGATGATCAAGGGCATAAATTTCACTCCTAGAATGGATTACTTAAGGTGTGTAAAGTCTCTATGGTACTCATGAAGGGTAAACTGCATTCTAAATTGCATCATCTTCAGGCCAGTGTACTTGAAGGGGAAGTTGTTGTAGCTTCTGGAAAAAGTGATCTGAATCAGTCTCAGTTGTGGCACTTGCGACTTGGTCATATGAGTGATAATGGATTGTCTTTGTTGAGTAAGCCGAATTTGCTGAATGGGTAAAAATCAAGTTTTTAATTTTTGTGGGCACTGTCTGTTTGGTAAACAAACAAGGGTAAAGTTCAGCAAGAAGGCCGAGCACAAGACTAAAGATAAGTTAGATTATATACACTCTGATTTGTGGGTCGAAACGGAGTTCCCTCCAAAAGTGGTGCCAGGTATTTTATGAGTTTGATTGATGATTACTCAAGGATGGTGTGGGTGTATTTTCTGAAAACAAAAGATGAGGTATTTTCGACATTTGTTAAATGGAAGACGATGGTTGAGAGGCAGACGGAAAGAAAAGTTAAGCATCTTCGAACTGACAATGGGTTGGAATTTTGCAATTCTGAGTTCGATTATTACAGCAGCAGAGAGGGCATAGTGAGACATAGCACTTGTGTCAGAACACCACAACAAAATAGTGCTGCAGAACGTATGAACAGAACGCTTTGCGATAGGGAACGAAGCATACTTTCACACTCATGTGCTAGCAAAGATTTTTAGGCTGAAGCAATCACTACAGCTTGTTATTTGGTCAGCAGATCTCCATCCGCAGCTATTGAGTTCAAAACTCCTTTTGAGGTATGGTCTGCGCCTGCTGATTATTCAAATTTAAGGATATTTAGTTGTCCTGCTTATGCTCATGTGAGGGATGGAAAACTTGAGCCGAGGGCAAATAAGTGCATATTTCTAGGGTATGAAATTGGAGTGAAAGGTTATAGGTTGTGGTGCATAGATAAAAAGACTCCAGGGCTAATTATCAGTAGGATGTAACATTCAATGAATCTGCCTCACTGGACAGTCAAAGGGAGAAGGCAATAGCAGAAACATATCGTGGTGTCAGTGACCGCATAGAGCTACAAATTGAATCTCCACTAGCTCAACCCAATAGTTCTAAAGTAGAGGAAGTGGAGGAGGTGCAAAATATTAATCAAGATGATAATGTTGATGCACTTGCGCAACAATTACCATATAACATTGCAACAGGCAGAGAGAAGAGAGTGATCAACCGACCGCAAAGATTTGCAAACGTAGTTGATGGGAATCTTCTTGGATATACGAATCCTATGGGATTTGCTTTGGCAGTTGCAGAGACCTTTGATGCGTTTGAGTGTTATAGCTACTCAGAAGCTATTAAGAGTACAGAACCAAATCGACGGATTAGTGCTATGGCTGAAGAGATTGAGTCTCTTAACAAGTTTAGGCGTTGCCTAGACTTGGTTGATGTGAGCAACAATGGATAGAGCCCTTGCGAGGGCTAAGGGAAAGGTAGAGAGACATTGTTCCTGTTGATGAAGAGAACTCAAGCCAAGGGGAAGATTTGTTATTTTGTGGCTTGTATTATTTCCTTGTATTTTTAGGAAAACTACAATCCCAATAGGTTTAGGAAAACTCATTGTCTAATAGATTTGGGAAAGGAATACCTATAGTCCTTGTCAAATTGGAAAACCTTTCTCTTATAAGCTTGGGACTATTTGGGATCTATATATAGGGGTTGTAGTTGGGGATCCTAGAGATTGTACTGTGCTTTTCTTCTCAATCATAGTAGAAAACTATCTCTGCTTTTTCCCTGAGGATTAGGCTTAGCCGAACCTGTTTAAATTCTTGTGTTGATTTTTCTTCTCTATTTGCTTTCTGTGTGATTGTGTTCTAGTTAACCCACGATATTCCGCAATATTTTCTTTTCTAGCAGCAACCTTAGGAATATCTTTAGAGTGTCGATGTGCATTGATATTTTGCTCACTTTGTACGGTCTCCAAGATCCCTTTTTGTATCCTTTTTGGCTTTTGTTTGCTCCACAACCTGTTTTTCATATTCAGTAGTTTAGGGGCAACCTTCTTGATTCTCTNCCTTGAGCTTTAGTTCCCCCCCCCCCCTGTTGTTTCCTTTGAGAGATGCTTTAGTAGTTTCTGTTTGAATGTGATCCTTGTCATTCTTTTGGTAGTTGTAACTGCATCCTCCTGTTTTGTAGAAGATTGAGTTTCATTTTCTAGTTGAGGTTGATAATTGGCATTGTTGGTGTCATTTTTTACGAAGTTCTCTGGTGTAACGACCCGACCGATTGTTTTGAGAGTAATAGGCCTGATCCCCTATTTATTGTTTCCCTCGTATCTTTTTCTGCTTATATAACTACTGTCACACCTCCTTTTTCCGCTACCCCGGATTAATGAAGGGTAGAGAGGGAGTTTTTCCACTTTAAGTGACATTATTCGGNAGAAGGTGTTAGGCATTCCCGAGTTCCGTGGTTTTAGCACGGTCGCTTAACTATTAATATTTGGCCTAATTATCTAATTATTTACATGTTTTAAACCTATTATGCTTTTATCTTTCTTACTTTTTATCCGCTTTTTAATATTTATGGAATTATTTTAATACAAGTCACGATTGACGTGCACTTGTTATTTTTGGACACGTTACAAACCGCGCCACATGAAATGTACCCACGATTTACAACATGCTTATTTAATTAACGTTTGAGTTAGAGTCGGGGACATGAGTTGCCACACCCGAGTGTAGATTATATGACTATGGTCACGACGATTAAATATGCCTATTTGAGGTGATATTCGATTATTCTCTAGGTTTTTGGGATTTTTATCTAAAAGAGGTATTTTTTAGCTTATGGGGTGTGTAAATAATTTTTGATATTTATGG
>ML363770.1:0-45408 GCA_005239505.1 Nicotiana paniculata | reverse complement strand
CGTTAAAACACCTAAAATGCACGGTATATGATGCTAAAAATCATGAATTCTAGCCGCACATCAGCAACCGCATAGACCCGAGCCAAAATTAGAACAATCTTCCTGCGCCCCGGGCACTCTTAGTGGCATCTATCATGGCTGGGTAACCAAGCAATATGGGTGCCATCATGTTGGCCAACACGTCAGTGGTTGTCATACAGGGTAAGAGCTCCTACCCGTATCCCAACACTATCACAGAGTATCTCACGGATGCGGGGGTGGATCTAAGGAGCTTTGATACGAAGTTTTGGGCCAAGAATCCTTCTCTTGGTACTCTCTCAAGGACCCAAGGAACCCGAAGAATAAGGGTAAGTCGACTACTACTGTAGGCCAGTCTGATGAGCCATCAGTGGTAGTTTCAGATTCTGTTGCTATGCCTTCTACAACTTCCATGCCTTCCACAACAGTCGGGCCTTCCACCGAGACAGCTACCATGCTACTACCTCCATCTTCAGGTCCATAAGCATCAGTATTAGTTCCACCCTACTCCATTTATCCACTCACTACGCTGTGAGTCTCCCAGACATTGGCGAGTCTCAACAACTGGATGCATACAGCTACTGCAAAGCTGTTTGACATATCCAGTGTTGTTGCGACACAGTCTTCTACCCCAGGTTCCTCCGTCAGTGGAGGAAACATTGAAAAAGATCTTGGATAATCAGAAGACCATCATGGATACCTTGGTGGCATATGAGGAGATTTTGAGGAGCTAGGTAAACAGGTGAGGAAGATGAGGAAATATCAGGTTTCGAGAAAATTAGTGGACAAGTTGAGAAAAGAGGTGACCAAGATAGTAGCAGCAGGTGATCTTCCATTTGACTTACTGATGATGACATATACAGCAGCACCATCAGCACCAGTGGCACCAGCTGGACAGTCCGACGAGCCAGACCTAGCTGCCCATACTGCTGAGGAGGTGCTACAGATGTTCACCAACCTCGCTACTCCCCAAGTAGATGATGATGAGATCCAGTTGGAGTAGCCTGAGGGTGGTGATGCTTCTATGCATATTGAGACCACATAGGGAGTTGTCTCTACTCTTTCTCCTTCCTTATTTTGATTTTTGTTAAGAATTGAGGACAACGCTTATTCTTATTCAGGGGGTGGTCTATTTTTGTTTAATATGACATTTGACATTGGCCTTTAATAAATATGATACTTTTTTTTACTTTTTCTTTCATTATGTGTATATTCTTCCCTCCTTATTGATGTATATATTCTCTTTCTTTTCTCGGTTTTTATATTCATTTTTGCTTTCAGTAATTTATTCCATAGCTTCTTTATTTCATTTTCTTAGTAGTCTAGCTTCTTATTTACTTTAATAGCTTCTTTTTTATTTGGTGGCTTCTTTTTATGTTTAAGTGATCAATAAACCTTTGGTTTATTAATTCCACGATTCTTTTCAAAGGTGGATTTTGTGTGAACCGGGTGATTCTTTCCAACGATGGATGGCGTGACAAACTTTTTAAGGGATTGAGTCCGTTTTTTATGTTTAGGTAAGATCATTAGTAATAATGAATAAAAGGTTCAAGAATGCTTAATTTGGTACCAACACACTTAACTAAACAATTATGGTTAAAAACAAGTTGTTGGAAAGAAATAGCTCTAGTTAGTGACCTTGTGACTCTTGTGTTGACTTAAGCAATCATCGAGTGGTTTAGTTGAACAATTAGTGATTTTAAATCTTGAATACGGTTGTTCTGGGCCATCGAATCTATCTTCTATAACAATCCAGTTGTGCGAGAGGTGATATGTTTTGTTTCAAGTCCAAGTACCCGTGTGAATGTCTAGAACTTGCCCTTAATGTGTTTCTAGGCAAAATTCTATGTTTCGCGTGGCTTGATAAGTGATTGTAGGCTCTCCTTTATCAATTTTGATTTTCCATGGCCCACCAATGTTGTTATCTCCAGTCAACTCTTTTGATCCTAAAGCCTTTCTCATTTGATAACCATGTTACAAACCTTTACCTATTTTGTTGTGACCTTCTCTTAGTATCTAGCTTTCCTTAACACTCATGAGAAGCAATTGGCGAGAACATAATTTTGGGGGAGAGATGGAGAGTTTGAAAGTGGTATCAAGGTACAAAAAGTGAATAAGAAATGAAGAAAATAAAGAACAAAAGAAAAATACAAAAAGAAAGTGATTAAATTGAAGAGTTGAAGGGATTCAAAGAAAAGCAAAAGTGCAAAGCATGGAGAAAACAAAGAAGGAGAAAATGAATATCGTGAGCAAGAAAGAGTGATGTCAAGTCTCTCTAGTTCCCCTAAGGAAAAATAAAATGCCTTAAAAAGTCGGCAAAAGCATGGGCCAAAAAGAGAAAACGGAATCCTTAAGGAAAGATGAACCCGTTCTATTCTAACATGTCCTACCTTAGTCCAAAAGCCTTCATTACACCCCGAAAAATCCCTACGTGATTTCAAGCCTAGTGAGCTTACATAAGTGGTGATTTACATGAGGGGAAAGCATAAGGTACCTAGAGCCGTACTTGCGACATTATTTTGAGAGAGATGAGCGAACTTTTTCACAAATCCTTGAATTGGGTGCTACATTCTTAAGTGAGATAAGATAACAGAGAGTAAAGGAGGAGAATTTTGGGATCCACGGTGACCTACATGAAATAGCGAACATCCTTTATGAGTAAAGTCAACTCTTGATGCTCAAGTGTCACATTAGAGCTATTTGTGTTTAAGACATTAAAACATTGACTTGTTGATAATTCATGAGTGTGTGGGTAATTATTGTTCCCAATTGACGTGTGTTTGATTCACCGTATATTAGCTGGAATAACTCTTTTCTTGTGGAGGTGAGAATTACCTTATTTTCTTGAGGACAAGCAAACGATTAAGTTTGGGGGAGTGTATAAGTGGGGGTTTTGACAACTTATTTGCGCCCTTTAACTTTCGTTTTAGTTCAAAAATCTTTAAAAGTATTCCTGAAAACTAATAAAATATGCTTACTTGCATGAGTATTGGAAAATGATCCTATGTGATGACATTGAACTCAAGAATGAGTGCTTTTGAACAAGGACAAAAATCAAGCAAAAAGGCTAAGGTGCGGACCGCAGAATTCTGTCTGCGGCCGCAGAACAACAAGAAAAATCAACAGTCCTGCAATGTAAAGTGCAGACTGCTCAAATAATTGTGCGACCGCAGAAGTCATGGTTCAGAGAGTTATAAATTCAAGACGATCAAGATTTGTGGACCGCACTATAATTGTGCGACCGCAAAAATGAAATGTGCGGCCGCACCCAGAATAGTGCGATCCGCAGAATTCAAGAGATGCGGTCGCAGTGCAGAATTATGCGGCCACAGACCCTACTCCTACTCAAGAGCCGAATCATAGTGCGGACTGCACACATAATGCACATTCTCCGTAAGGACAATTTTGCCTCAAAATTTTAGCTGTGCATAAATAGTCTTTTTTGACAAAATTAGGTCAAGTTTTGAATACCAGAAAGTCTATAGCCGTTTTTCGTTACTCTTTTAAGCAACTTTAGTTTATCTTGTTGATTTTACACTGGATTTTCATCTATTTATCTTTCAATATGAGTTTAGTCACCTTTTCTTCTTTAATTTCTTTATTACCCATTATGAGTAGCTAAATTTCTAGCTAGGGTTGTGAGCCAACCCTAATGTGGGTACCTACTAGGTGTTTGATTTAGGATTTGTTTATGGTTGGGTGTGTAATATTTAGCCTAGTTCTTGCTATAATTGTAGAATTAATGGTTACAAATATTGATTCAAGCCTATTTGACTTAGTCTCTACTTGAGAAAGAGAGACTTAGTCTTGGAAAATTTGGATAAAAAGAATTTGGCATGAAATCAAGAGATTGATAGTCCAAATTAAAGGGTTAAATCTAGACATAGTAAAATCTGACTTGAGCAATTCATCAACTGGTTTGTACAATACCCATTTGAACGTGAGAAAGCCAAATTGGGCAAAACCACTCTTTTACCGAGAGGTATTGAGTGGGTAGTTATGTTATGATTATTATAATACACCCCAACCAACAAAACTCGCTCTAAATTCCACAACTCGTTAGGAAAAACAACAACAAAAACATTATCGAAACAAATTTTATGGAAGTGCAACTTAGACACTTTACGCGCTTAGTCCGATTATATATCATTAATCTCATCTATGCTCCCTGTGGATTCGATCCTGATTCTTAGTTGGGTAATTATTATTGCAACCGACCGTTTTACACCCCCAATTTGAGGTGTGAGGGCGAGATCAGTGCTACGTGAAATTCATGTGTACCGGCGTATATGCGAGGTGACGGGTGTATATACGCCGATAAAATACTTATTTCCATGCTTTTCCATATTTTCATTAATTATTCTATTCCATCTCTTAACTGTTACAAGTTTTAATTGCTTTTAATGCCTTAATATGTTGTTTGTCATTTATTATTCTCGTATTAAAATGCTGGTTTCTCCAATGCTTCCATGATTTAACTGCTACTTGACTTGATTGACTTACTTGTATCCTTTAGTTGTCATTTATTTGACTTATCTTGTTGCTTAGTTTAATTTTGTCAATTCTTGATTTGGAATGAGATTTTCCTTATGGTTCTACTTTCATATATGTTAACATAGAGATTTTTGTGATTTGAGTTATTGAATTGATTTTGTTTGTCGAATTGTGTTTATGGATCGGGTTGCATGCCGCAACAGGTGGAATAAGGGAGGATTATAATAATAATTCTGATTATATGGTGAGAATGGGCTGCGCGCCGCAACATATTTACTTATTATTATCGTTATTTATATGATGGAATAAGGGAGGATCGTGTTTGTACGGTGGGATCAGGTTGCGCGCCGCAATGGTTTATATGTTTGGTATTCCTTTTTGCAGTGTTGTGGATTTAGTGTTTTCGTACGAGATTCTGAGGATTTTTAGTTCTGGTTTTACTGGTTTTCGAGGATTGAGGTTACCGTCATGAGTTAACTGCTTTATATTCTTGTATTTCCTTTCCTATCTTTATTATTATACTGCGTACAAGTTATTGTAAGGGACCCGCCTTAGCCTCGTCACTACTTCGTCAAGGTTAGGCGCAACACTTACATAATACATGAGATCGGTTGTACTTATACTACTCTCTGAACTTCTTTTGCAGACTTTGGAGTCGGTCCCAGCGGTGGTCAATAGATTGCGCAGATCAGACATTTGACGAAGACTTGGGTACAGCTGCTCGGCGTTTGCAGCCCTAAAGTCCCCTTCTACTTTATCCTAGTTGTTACTTCTTTTCAGACAGTTTTACTTTCATACAGACCATTATATGTACTATTCTAGACGCTCATGTACTTGTTCCAGTTCTGGGTTGTATTTAGGTATTACAGTTGTTATGACTTATCGCGCTTTATTTCAGTTATATTGCAGTTATTTCAGTTTATTTGGCATCTGTTAATTTGATTTTTTTTGAAGTGGCTTACAACTATTCTAATGTTGGCTTGCCTAGCAAGTGAAATGTTAGGAGCCATCATAGTCCCGAGGGTGGGGATTCCGGGATGTGACAATGAGTTTAACGATTGGTTTCCTGCTGATTGTTACTGGAAAGGTGATAAAAACTTCAAGCAAACGATTTATTATTTTTGTCTAGAACTCAAATGGATATGTTGAAGAAAGGTGCATTTGGGAAATTTTTTGAATTGGAGAAAGTTGACTCATTGTATGTTGTTGTCTCAAGGAACGGTATTTCCGTGAAGGGAAGATGGGTTTGGAGGTAGAGAATTTATTTTATTTTATGAAAAAGTGATCTCGATTGCGTGATGGTACAACTATTGAAATTTTTATTGATGCTGAGGTCTGTGATGAATATGCGGTAAAGCTTGCTCAGATTTACCTATTGGAAGCTGTTTTGTTGGGTAAATTTGAAGATCAGAATATGAGCGATCATTCTCTGAAAATCATTGACGACGAAGATCTTTGTGTTTCTTATCCATGGGGTAGTTTGTGTTTCGATGGGCTTATTGCAAATTTGTCGCATGTTCTGACAACTGATTCGATTAAAAAGAAAAAAACAAACAGGTTTCCATCTTATACAGCGGTTGGATTCCCAATTTTGTTCGATCTATGGTTGATGGAAGTGTTTAATAAATTTTGTCAATTTTTTAGATATGATGATCGCGGTTCAATTAGGATGTTGTCTTATTCAAGCATGGGATTAGAAAATTCTTAAAGATTTAAGTTAATAGTATTTGACTTTTTCTCATAGATTCTTTTAATCCTATTTTTTATATTTTTTTTTCTTTAATAAAAATTCAAGGTTTTCAAGGTGAACCCCTTATATCTTCTTGAACATTCATCGAAAATTGTTGTTAGTGACATTGTGAATGTAAGTTGTTGTTTTTCTAATTTTAATTAATCTTGTTTTTATTTAATTTTAATGATAGTATACTGGATTTGTGAGAACTTGCATTTCAAGTTTTGGTTCTGGTATATTATGCTGGAATTCTGGTCTTCGAAGCCTTGTTGTCCAGATTTTTCTATTGGATGAGTATAATATACTGGATTTGACCATGTTTTTCTATTCTACTCCGGTATTTTATGCTAGTGTTTTATTATTTCTAATAACTTACAATCCAGAATAATGTGCTAGCTTTTTCGAAAAGTTGTTATACTGGATGAGTATTATATACTAGATTTGACCCTTTTTCCCATTCTACTCCATCATCTTTTACTTTTTTATTTATTTTTAATAACTTGCAATCCATAATAATGTGCTAGTCTTCTTGAAAAGTTTTTATACTGGATGAGTTTAATATAATAAATTTGACCATATTCCTGTATATTATGCTGAAATTCTGATCAGAGAAACAACAAATTTTATTTTTCTTTTCTTATCGGAAGGTATCGGTCAAAGTTCAAGATATTATACGTTCAGATCAGATAAATTTTGAGAAAAAGATAGAGAAAATTATTAACGATGCTGGAAAGAAGATGAAGACACATGTTGATAATTCTGTTAAGGTGATTAACTAGTGTGGTGCAATTTTTTAGAGTTGATTTTGTTAGGATAGTAATATATTATGTATGCCAGCAGTTATGGATGTTAAACCAGTCCACTAAGGACAAAATAAAGAAGGTACTGATGAAGGTGCATCACCTTCTAGTTCAATGCCATCAGTCAAGATTATTGAGGCAATCCACGATAGAAAAAATAAAGAAGGTGCAGCATCTGGTGGAGATTTAGTGCAAGGTCCTTCTTTGTGATGAAGAAACAGCAAATTGTACTTCAGTTGAGTCAGTTCTCACAGATGGTAAAGATGTTGATGTTATAATTGAAAAAAATAATTGATGTGAATATATGGTTTTCACACCGCAATCTAGTCAAGATGTTTTACAAAATAGCGCACCTACGTGCTCCCAGAGAACTGGACCAGATATTCTAACATACGGTACAGATGTTGTAACTAACTATTATGCGCGATATTGCAGGGGCGATTCCCCCCTAGTCTTAATTTATTGTTAGAAGTTAAGTGTGATGCACAGTGACCAAGACATAGTATGGGAGAAAAGGATAGAGAAGTAAACAAGACTTTCCAAAAAAAAAGTTGTATTAAGTGAATTGCGTAAAAGCGACCAACGCAGGACTCAATCACATAGTGGCTCAATAAAACTAGATGGTCTAAAGTCAAATTTAATAAGAGACCTTAAACTTTTTAATTGAATATAAATATACAAAAAGTTAATATTGGTTTTCTTTGTTTTTTTCTTTTACTTTTTTTTATAGGATTGTAGTTTAAAAGACATTAAGCCTTTAGCTTTGTATAAATAATATTATTATATTAGTAAAAATTAATTCGGGGATATTAGTCATGTATCGTCACCCCTGGACTCACAAACTTGTGAAACTACAGTGACAAGAAGGGATGAGAGTCCTTCCTGCACATTCACTGCCTGAGCTGCCTTTGGTAGTATCGTCGCCTGGTCATTCATTAGATGGGTTCAAATATGGCTAACATCGCGTATTCCACTATACCAAGTATATGATGATCAATCCTAATCTTCATTTAAATTAAGTGGGAGAAGGAAATTAACAAAACGAAAAGTATCAGTAGTTAGTAGAGATGAAAAGAGAAAACAAAAACATAAAAAAAAAATTAAAGCACATCAACCATTTATCTATATTGTTCGGACTCTTTAAGATGTTATCGTATATTATTCCTAATTTTCTTTCAAAAATAGTGCATTTTTGAAGGATTCGATACGGATATGATAATATTTTTAAAGAATCTGAACAACATAGTCATTTATTACCCAAGAAGAAGATAGGTATTGAGTGGCCTGGTTATAGATTTTGCCGGTATCATTCGATGGCTAATTGGCTATCTCTGAGAAGCATAGCGATTCAAGGTATAAAAAAAGGAAACCTGCAAAACCAGCTAAACTCTTGTTTTAGCCACTAAGCTTCTGTGCAACCATTTAGTGTTATAAATGAAAGTTATGTTTGTTGAGCCTTTTACACTTTGAAAATTCTTCTTCTTATAGTTGATATGTAATGTACTTAATGAGAGGAATCTTAGTAGCTCAGCTCTCAACTTCCATCTTATTTGTAATTTGTCCTCCATTTTCCCTTTAATTAAAACAAAAATGCACTTAACTACATTATTTTTTATTTATTTTTTTGCTTTCTATGTATGTTGAGTGTTTTATTACACTTGAAATTTTTAAATCTTCTTACAGTTAAAATCCCTGATGCACTTCAAATAGGTGCTATTCTTTCGAAATTACCTTCCTCTTGGAATGACTATAGAACGAAAATCCTATATTTAATGGATTAAATGACTATGGAACAATTTCCTACTCACATTCAAATTGAAAGTGAGACTCGTGCTCGTGACGCTATTAGTCAACCCTCGAGTTCCGCGGTCAATTTTGTTAGTCAGAATGGTTCAGGAAGTGGGAACAAAAATCTAAAAGTTTCCAAAAAGTCTTCTTTTAAAAAGAGAAAGAACTTGAGTTGCCATCAATGTGGGAAGAAAGGCCATATGATTCAGAATTATAGATATAGAAAGGCAGGAATAAATTTCAATGCAGGCAATACAGAAAAATCTGGAATGATTGAAAAATCTGGAAATTCTGAAAAGAAAAATGTAGTAGAAAATTCTGCCAAGGACTGGTTGACATAGTGTCACTACCCCAAATCCTAAGCCGGCTATGATGACGCCTATCGTGGAACTAGGCTAGCCAACCATTACAGACTATCATAATATTTCATAATTTTCAAGACTAGCAGATTAAAATAGCAAAATGAGGAGAACAATTCATACACTACCCCCAATACCTGGAGCCAACTGTCATGAGCATCTAGGACTATAAATACAATGTACAATAAGGTGACTTGCTACTACAAAAGTCTGAAGTACGAAAGACAAAAACTATGAATTGAGGGAAGGAAAGGAGATGAGTTGGGGACGCTGAGCAACTACCTCGATCCTCGAACAAACTCCAAGCACGTCATAAAATCAACTAGTGAGATGGTCCGGTACCTGGATCTGCACACAGAGGTGGAGGGAGTAATATGAGTACGCCAACTCAGTAAGTAATCAAAGTAACTAAAAACTTGAGTGTAGTGATAAGCATTTATAAATCATGTAAATCCATATAATAAGTAACATTGGAAATAAATAAATCAAGTCACGAATCTACATTCCGAATATTTCATAAAACTTCAGATTCCATTTAAAATCTCGTATAAAAACACTTGTCCAACATTATCATCAGAGGCTCAGTGTAAAGAAGAGTGAAAACAGTAGTTTCATAAAATATAAGCCCCTGAGGCACAATATCACTCACAAATAAAGCCTCTCGAGCAAGCCTCTCAGTCACTCGTGACTCCACTATCAGTATCTCATACTCACACTAAACACTCGTGCTCAACAAGTACCATGAATACACACAACTGCGGTGGTGGGCAACCCGATCCAATATATATATATATATATATATATATATATATATANGCAACAATATATATATATATATATATATATATATATATATATATATATATATTGTTGCGGCGTGCAACCCGATCCATATAACATACGTTGCGGCGTGTATCCCGATCCATATAATAGACGACTGCGCCCACTGGGAGTGTACATACTTCGGAGGGGCTCCTACAGCCCAAGCGCTATATTTGTTGCGGCGTGCAGCCCGATCCAATATGTATATTGCTGCGACGTGCATCCCGATCCATACATAACATATATTGTTGCGGCGTGCAGCCCGATCCATACATAATATGTATTGATGCGGCATGCAGCCTGATCCATAACTATCCACACATACTCAGCTCTCGGCTTCACTCTGTCATCCTCAGAAGCCACTCATGTAATTCATCTCAACTCACGGGACTCAGCTCAAAATACCTCCCAGAGTTTCAAAACAGTGTGACAACAGTGAAAATAACAACAAGTAGAAAACATGACTGAGTTCACAATTGTTCTATTAGGATAGTATGAGAATAGTGTAAAAGTACCTATGAGGGTCTAAACAGGTCGGCACAAGGCCGAAAACATGGCTCACAGCCCATAAACAAGTATAAATTTCTAAAATACAGGATGTCATAAGGTTTCAAATCGAATACGCGGCTTATTAGTCGCTACAGGACGGACTAAGTCACAATCCCTATCGGTGCACGCCCACGCGCTCGTCACCTAGCATGTGTGTCACCTCATTTACCAAAACAATATAAATTACCGGGGGTTTCATACCCTCCGGTTTAGAGTTACAATCGTTACATACCTCAAAACAACCCAAAAGCTACTCCGCGATGCTCTTGCCCCTTGAATTGGCTCCCAAATGCTCTGAGTCTATCACAAATCAGATCAATAACATCAAAATATGCTAGGGAGATGAACCCCAATCGAAAACTATCAAAATTAGGCACAATTCCCTAAATTGGCCAAATCCGAGCCCCCGGCCCACGTCTCGGAATTCGATAAAAATCACAAAACTAGAATCCTCATTCCCTCACGAGTCTACCCATACCAAATTTACCATAATCGACCTCAATTGCCCACTCAAATCATCAAAAGAAGTTTCCAATTCTCCCTCCCATTTTTCCCAAATTTCTACTTTAATTACTGAAATTGCATGGTAAAATCAAGACTAATTCATGAAATTAAGCCAAAAGTGACTGAAAAACACTTACCACAAGAATCCCACTGAAAATCTCGTCCAAATTCTCCTTCCCCCGAGCTCTCTAATGGAATATTGAGTTATGTCCAAAAACCCCTGTTTAGAACTTAAAAACTGTCTTCCTAGGTCTCTTTTTTCACTGCGATCGCGGGAGTGCCCACGCGATTGCGAAGAAAAAACCCGGTGCCCCATTAAATTACAATATGCGATCGCACAAGACCAAACACGATCGCATTGCTTCCCCTTCCTCACGTATGCGATTGTAGACCCACATAGGCGATCACATAGAAGAAAAAGAAAACAGCCTCAGAACGAACCTATGCGATCGCATCCCCACTATTGCGATCGCATATAAGGAAACTAGTGGGCAAAAATTGCAGCAGCTACAACAGTCCCTCTAAGACCAAACACACTCCGATAACCACCCGAAACTTACCCGAGGCCCTCGGGACCTCAACCAAACATACTAACACATCCCATAACCTCATTCAAACTTAGTCGAGCCTTCGAAACACCAAAACAACGCAAAAACACCAAAATCACATCAAATTCAATCCTATGAACTTTGAAACTTCTAAATTCCGCTAATGATGCCGAAACCAACCAAAACACGTCCGAATGACCTGAAAGTTTTCACACATATCCAAAATGAAATTACGAACCTGCTCCAACTTCTGAAATTCCATTCTGACCCGGTAGCCTATTTTCCCCTGCCGACCGGAAATCGCCAAAAACTAACTTTCGCCAATTCAAGACTAATTCTACATCGGACATCAAAACTTCATTCTGAATACACTCCTAAGTCCCAAATTACCTAAAAAATCTATCTGAGTCATAAAATTCACATTCCAGGGTCCCTTATCATTAAGTCAACTCCCAGTTGACTTTTTTAACTATTAAGCGAATTAAGAGACTAAGTGTCTCTGTTCTCACCACGACCACTCTGAACCCGAACCAACCGACCCAACACAACATAAATAGGCTAAGAAACATACGATAAAGAAGAAAAAGGGGAAACGAGGATAATTTCACGGAATGACCGGCCACGTCGTTACATCCTCCCCATCTTAACCAAATGTTCATCGTCGAACGGGTCTAGAAACATACCTGGAGTCTCGAATAAGTGAGGATATCTGCTTCGCATCTCCCGCTCGATCTCCCAGGTGGCATCCTCCACCGGTTGTCCTCTCTACTGAACGTTCACTGAAGTTATATCCTTAGACTCCATCTTTCTGACCTGACGACCCAAAATAGCCACTGGCTCTACCTCATATGACATATCACCCTCGAGCTAAACCGTGCTGAAGTCCAAAACATGATACGGTCACCAACATACTTCCGGAGCATCAAAACATGGAACACCGAATGAATACTCGATAAGCTGGGAGGCAAGGCAAGTCTATAAGCCACCTCCCAATCCTCTGAAGCACCTCAAAAGGCCCAATTAATCGGGGACTTAGCTTTCCCCTCTTCCCGAACCTCACAACACCGTTCACGGATGACACCTTCAGCAGCACCTTCTCCTCGACCATGAAAGACACATCTCGGACCTTTCGGTCCGCATAACTCTTCTACCTAGACTGCGCCGTGCGAAGCCGCTCCTGAATCAACTTCACCTTACCCAATGAATCATGAACCAAGTCTGTGCCCAATAGCCTAGCCTCGCCCGCCTCAAACCAACCAATCGGAGATCTGCATCTCCTACCATATAAAGCCTCATACGGAGCCATCTGGATACTCGATTGATAACTATTATTATATGCAAACTCCACGAGTGGCAGAAACTGGTCCCATGAACCCCCAAAATCAATGACACAGGCGTGCAACATATCCTCCAAAATCTGAATAGTACGCTCCAGCTGCCCGTCGATCTGAGGATGAAACGATGTGCTCAACTCAACCTGAGTACCTAACTCCCTCTGCACAGCCCTCCAAAACTGAGATGTGAACTGAGTACCTCTATCATAAATGATAGAAACTGGAACCCCATGCAAACGGACAATCTCCCTGATGTAAATCTCAGCTAACCGCTCCGAAGAATAAGTAGTACCAACAGGAATAAAGTGCGCGGACTTGGTCAGTCAATCCACAATAACCCATATAGCATCAAACCTCCTCGAAGTCCGTGGAAGCCCAACTACAAAGTCCATGGTGATCCGCTCCCACTTCCACTCCGGAATATCTAATCTCTGAAGCAATCCACCCGGCCTCTGGTGCTCATCCTTAACCAACTGACAGTTGAAACACCGAGCCACAAACTTAACAATATCCCTCTTCATCCACCTCCAACAATAAAGTTGTCTCAGATCCTGATACATCTTTGCGGCACCCGGATGGATGGAATGCCCTGAACTATGGGCCTCATCTAGAATTAAATCTCGAAGTCCATCCATATTGGGCATGCAAATCCGGCCCTGCATCCTCATGACCCCATCATCACCAATAACCACATCCCTAGCATCACCGCGATGGACCCTGTCCTGGAGAACGAGCAAGTGTGGATCATCATACTGGCGTGTTCTAATCTGATCATAAAGAGAAGACCTGGAGGCTACACAAGCCAATACCCGCGGGGGCTCTAATAGATCCAATCTCACTAACTGACCCGCTAAAGCTTGAACATCAAGTGCTAATGGTCGCTCTACTACTGGAAGGTAGGCTAGACTCTCCAAACTCTCTGCTCTGCAACTTAGGTCATCGGCCATTACATTGGCCTTCCGCGGATGATATAGAATGGTGAGTTCATAATCCTTGAGAAGCTCCAACCATCTCCTCTGATGCAAATTCAGATCCTTCTACTTAAGAAGATGCTGCAAGATATGGTGATCAGTGAAAATCTTACAATGCACTCCACACAAATAATGACGCAAAATCTTCAAGGCATGGACAATAGCTGCTAGCTCAAGATCGTTCACGGGATAATTCTTCTCGTGCACCTTAAACTGTTGGGACGCGTAGGCAATCACCCTACCGTCCTGCATCAAAACCACTCCAAGTCCAACTCTCGAGGCATCACAGTAAACTATATAGGAACCTGAACCGGTAGGCAAAACCAACACCGGAGCTGTAGTCAAAGCTAACTTGAGCTTCTGAAAGCTCTCTTCACACTCCGAAGTCCACCTGAACTTAGCACCATTCTGGTTCAGTCTGGTCATAGGTGCTGCAATAGATGAAAATCTTTCTACGAAACGGCGATAGTACCCTGCCACACCAAGGAAACTGCGAATCTCGGTAGCTGATGACGGTCTAGGACAGCTCTGCACCGCCTGTATCTTCAAGAATGCTACTGAATCAAGCCAGAACTCACACTTCGAAAATTTTGCATACAATCTCTTCTCCCTCAAGGTTTGAAGCACAACTCTCAAATGCTGCTCATGATCCTCCCGAGATTGGGAATACACCAAGATATCGTCAATAAACACGATGACAAAAGAATCCAGATAAGGACGGAATACACTGTGCATCAAGTGCATAAAGGCTGATGGGCATTGGTCATCCCGAATGACATAGCCAGAAACGCATAATGACCATATCTAGTCCTGAAAACAGTCTTCGGAATGTCTGGCCCCCGAATCTTCAACTGATGATAACCGGAACGCAAGTCAATCTTGGAAAATACCCTGGCACCCTGCAACTGATCAAACAGTTCATCTATATGAGGCAAGGGATACCTATTCTTCATTTTAACCATGTTCAGTTGCCGATAATAAATACACATGCGCATAGAACCATCCTTCTTCTTCACCAACAACACCGGTACACCCCAACGTGACACACTAGACTAAATGAACCCCTTATCTAGGAGTTCCTGAAGCTGCTCATTTAATTCCTTCAGCTCTGCTGGTGCCATACAATAAGGTGGAATAGAAATAGGCTGAGTGCCTAGCACCAGGTCAATACCAATATCAATGTCCCTGTCAGGTGGCATACTTGGCAGGTTTGCAGAAAACACATCCGGAAATTCACAGACCATAGGAACCGAATCAATAGCGAGAGTCTCACCACTGACATCCCTCACAAAATCCAGATACGATAAACACCCCTTCTCAACCATGCGCTGGGCCTTTAGGTAGGAAATCACCCTGCTAGGCACATACTCAGAAGAACCCCTCCACTCAACCCTCGGATGTTCAGGCATAGCTAAGGTCACGGTCTTAGCGTGGAAATCAAGAACAACATGACACATAGATAACCAATCCATGCCCAATATCATATCGAAATCGACCATGCTGAGTAACAGTAGGTCCACTCGGGTCTCCAGACCCCCAATAGATACCACACATGAACGATACACACGGTCCACAACAATAGTATCTCCCACCGGAGTCGACACATGAACAGACGTAACTAAAGACTCACGGCAAATATTCAGTAAATGGGCAAAATATGACGAGACATAAGAATATGTAGAACCAGGGTAAAATAAAGCCAAAGCATCTCGACGACATACTGAGACAATACCTGCGAGGCACCGGATAAGCAGCTAACATAAACTACTACCGTACAGCGCATCCCGTGGGCGGCCTTCAAAGGCTATCATTTGTAGGACGAGACGCTAACCTACGCCCGTACATTTCAACCTGTCTCCTTGAGATTTACCCCCTTTGATTTCTCGAGTGAAAGGGTCCAAGCCATAGGAAAATATCCAGTTTCTCTCGCAACATATCTAGTTTCTCCTGAAGCAGCATTTCTCGAAGTAGCATTTCCATAAGTAGAGGATGAAACCCTTATCACTGCATCGGAGGCCATAGCATCTGGCCTGGCTGGAAACTCATACATACGGACCTGACCTCCACCTGCTCGACCTCCCCCTTTAGGGCGGCCTCTAGCTGACTGACTACCACCCCTGGCTGCCTGGGTGAGTGGTGAAGTAACTGGATGTGAAGTCGAAGGCTGGATCTTCAGCTGAGATGGACCTCCAAGAAGGTAAGGACACTGCCTTCTCATATGCCCGAACTCCCCACACTCATAACAACTCCCTGGAGCTGGAGACGAGGATTGAAAGGAACCCTTGGCACCAACATTACCACTAGAAGAAGCGTACATGGAGGAACCCTGAACTGATGGTGCTCAAGCTGCACTCTGGGCTGGAAGGGCACCGAATGAAGAATGGCCTGGCTGAGAATTGCAGGGACCATGACCCGAAGAAACACCACTATAGGCTGGGTGGACTGACTAAGGAGGCTTGAATGAACGACCTCTACCATGCTGAAACTTCCCCCTGGAAGGAGCACAACAAGAACCACCCGATCCACGAGGTCTTTTGGCCTCCCTCTCCTCCTGTTCCGGGCGGCAAACTGACTCAATATCTCAAGCAATATCAACAACCTGCTCGAAGGTAGCACTTGATACTCTCTCCCGAGTCATGAAAAGGCGGAGCTAATAAGTGAGGCCATCCACGAACCTCCTAATCATCTCCCTATCAGTAGGGACCAACTCGGTGGCATGACGAGCCAACTCTGAAAACCGCATCTCATACTGCATCACTGATAGCTCCCCCTGACACATCTGCTCAAACTGCCTGCGCTGCTCCTCCCTGTGAGACTGGGGTACATACTTCTCCAAGAAGATAGTGGAGAACTGCTGCCAGGTGAGGGGTGTTGAACCAATAGGCCTACGCTTATCAAAAGACTCCCACCAGGGGGCATCCTCGCCCTCAACACCACTGAATGTCGGAGGCTGAAGTCTACTAAACCTCTCCAGCCTACACTACTCATCATCTGGCATAGCTGGAACCACGAAGTCCTGAACTGGAGTAACCGGTTGGGCTGGAACTTCCCCCGGTGTCAGAAGGCCCTGTAACCTGCTCAAATGTCCGGGAGACTGGAGTCTGACTGCCTCCCCTGGCCTGAGAAGTAGCGGCAACTGCCTGAGCAAGGTCTCCTGAAGACCTAGAATAACAATAGGCACCGCCGGTGCTTGATCCTGTCACGCTGGAGTCTCTCCGGTGAGAATCTGATCCTGAATAGTAGGGGGATCAACTGGTATTGCCCTAGCTATCCCCTACCTCTACCACAGACTCGACCGCGGCCTCGACATCTCGCTGGTCTAGCTGGTGGCTGATCACTCTGATCAGTAGCACGAGTCCTCACCATCTGTGAGAGAATGAAACAACAGAAGTTTAGATTTCTAGAATAAACAAAATGGCACGAAATAATTCAAGAAAAATGAGAATGTTCCTAAGGGTTCTTCAGCCTCTCGAAGATAAGTACAGACGTCTCCGTACCGATCGCAAGACTCTACTAAACCTGCTCATGACCGTTGAGTCCAATGTAACCTAAGCTCTGATACCAACTTGTCACGATCCCAAATCTTTAGCCGGTCGTGATGGCGCCTATCGTGGAACTAGGCTAGCCAACCATTACAGACTATCATAATATTTCATAATTTCCAAGGCTAGCGGATTAAAATAGCAAAATAAGGTGAACAAGTCATACACTACCCCCTATACCTGGAGCCAACTATCATGAGCATCTAGGACTATAAATATAATGTACAATATGGTGACTTGCTACTACAAAAGTTTGAAGTACGAAAGACAAAAACTATGAACTAAGGGAAGGAAAGGAGATGAGCTGGGGACGCTGAGCAACTACCTCGATCCTCGAACAAACTCCAAGCACGTCCGAAAATCAACTAGTGAGATGGTTTGGTACCTGGATCTGCACACAGAGGTGCAGAGAGTAATGTGAGTACGCCATCTCAGTAAGTAATCAAAGTAACTAAAAACTTGAGTGTAGTGATAAGCATTTATAAATCATGTAAATCCATATAATAAGTAACAATGGAAATAAATAAATCTAGTCAGGAATCTACATTCCAAATATTTCATAAAACTCCAGTTTCCATTTAAGATCTCGTATAAAAACACTTGTCCAACATTATCATCAGAGGCTCAGTGTAAAGAAGAGTGAAAACAATAGTTTCATAAAATTTAAGCCCCTCGGGCACAATATCACTCACAAATAAAGCCCATCGGGCACAATATCACTCACAAATAAAGCCTCTCGGGCAAGCCTCTCAGTCATTCGTGACTCCACTATCAGTATCTCATGCTCACAGTAAACACTCATACTCAACAAGTACCATGAATACACACAACTGCTGCGGCGGGCAGCCCGATCCAATACACACACACACACACACTATATATATATATATAAATACTGTTGCGGCGTGCAGCACGATCCATATAACATATGATGCGGTGTGCAGCCCGATCCATATAATAGTCGACTACTCCTACTGAGGGTGTACAGACTCCGGAGGGGCTCCTACAACCCAAGCGCTATATTTTCTGCGGCGTGCATCCCCATCTAATATGTATATTGCTGCAACGTGCAGCCCGATCCATATATAACATATATTGTTGCGGCGTGTAGCCCGATCCATACATAATATATATTGCTAAGGCGTGCAGCTCGATCCATAACTATCCATACATACTCGGCTCTCGGCCTCACTCAGCCATCCTCACAATCCACTCGAACAATTCATCTCAACTCACGGGACTCAGCCCAAAATACCTCTCAAAGTTTCAAAATAGTGTGATAACAGCGAAAATAACAACAAGTGCAAAACATGACTGAGTTCACAATTACTTAATAGGGTAGTGCGAGAATAGTGTAAAAGTACTTCTGAGGGTCTAAACCGGTCGGCATAAGGCCCTAAACATGGCTCACAACCCATAAACAAGTATAAATTTCTAAAATACAGGATGTCGTAAGGTTTCAAATCGAATACGCGACTTAATTGTCGTTACAGGACGGACTAAGTCACAATCCCTATCGGTGCACTCCCACATGCTCGTCACTTAGCATGTGCGTCACCTCATTTACCAAAATAATATAAAATACCGGGGGTTTCATACCCTCAGGTTTAGAGTTACAATCGTTACTTACCTTAAAACAGCCCAAAAGCTACTCCGCTATGCTCTTGCCCCTAGAATTGGCTCCCAAGTGCTCCGAGTCTATCACAAATCAGATCAATAACATCAAAATATGCTAGGGAGATGAACCCCAATCGAAAACTATCAAAATTAGGCACAATTCCAGAAATTTGCCAAACCCGAGCCCCGGGGCCACATCTCAGAATTTGATAAAAATCATAAAACTAGAATCCTCATTCCCTCATGAGTCTACCCATACCAAATTTACCAAAATCCGACCTCAATTGCCCACTCAAATCATCAAAAAAAATTTCCAATTCTCCCTCCCATTTTCCCCAAATTTCTACTTTAATTCCTCAAATTGCATGGTAAAAATCAAGACTAATTCATGAAATTAAGTCAAAAGTGATTGCAGAACACTTACCACAAGAATCCCACTGAAAATCTCGTCCAAATTCTCCTTCCCCCGAGCTCTCTAATGGAATATTGAGTTATGGCCAAATACCCCCGTTTAGAACTTAAAATCTGTCTGTCCAGGTCTTTTTCTTCACTGCGATCGCGGGAGTGCCCACGCGACTGCGAAGAATTAATCTGCTGAACCATAAAATTACACTACGCGATCGCATTGCTTCCCCTCCCTCACGTACGCGATCGCGGCCCCACATAGGCGATCGCATAGAAGAAAAATAACACTTCCTCAGATAACCTATGCGATCGCATCCCCACTATTGTGATCGCATATAAGGAAACTAGTGGGCAAATATTACAGTAGCTACAACAGTCCCTCTAAGGCCAAACACAATCTAATAACCACCCGAAACTCACCCGAGGCCCTCGAGACCTCAAATAAACATACCAACACATCCCATAACCTCATTCAAATTTAGTCGAGCCTTCGAAACACCAAATACAACGAAAAAAACACCAAAATCACATCAAATTCAAGCCTATGAACTTTGAAACTTCTAAATTTCGCCAATGATGCCGAAACCAACCAAAACACGTCAGAATGACCTGAAACTTTGCACACATATCCAAAATGATATTATGAACCTGCTCCAACTTCCGGAATTCCATTCCGATCTCGATAGCTTATTTTCCCTTGCCGACCGAAAATTTCCAAAAATTAACTTTCGCCAATTCAAGCCAAATTTTACACCGGACATCAAAACTTCAATCCGGACACACTCCTAAGTCCCAAGTCACCTACCGAAGCTATCCAAGGCATAAAATCTACATTTCGAGGTCGTTTACCAATAAGTCAACTCCCAATTGATTTTTTCAACTATTAAGTCAATTAAGAGACTAAGTGTCTCTGTTCTCACCACGATCACTCCGAACCCGAACCAACCGACCCAACACAACATGAATAGGCTAAGAAACATGCGATAAAGCAGAAACAAGGGAAACAAGGCTAATTTCATGGAACGACCGGCCGGGTCGTTACATATGGTTTCCGCAATGCAAATTGGTATGGTCACCGAATTGAATATGGCTACCACTGCTACAAATACTCAAGACTGGTGTCTATATTAGGGTGCTACTATTCACGTCTATTATGAAAAGAAAATGTTCAAGACATGAGAAAGTGAAATATTCTGAACAAGTCTTGATGGGAAACCATGCTGTGGCAGATGCTGCCGGAAAAGGAAGCATTGAGATTAACTTCTCATCCAACCAGAAGTTGACATTACTGAATGTGTATTATGTTCTTGATATGAAGAAAAACTTAATGTCTGTTGCTTTGCTATCAAAGAAAGGTTTCAAGATAATTAACTAGAGGAGGCAAAAGTTATTTTATTACTTTTATAGATGACTTCTCTAGATTTACATATGTTTACCTACTTAGATCTACAGATGAAGCTTTTCAAAAGTTTAAAGAATACAAGTCTCTTGTGAAAAATCAAAGGAGTGGAAAATTAAAATTATTCGAAGTGATAGAGGAGGAGAATATGTTCCTAACAAATTTAATAAGTTCTGTGAAGAGAATTGCCTAATACATCAAATGAGTACCCCTTATACTCCTCAACAAAATGGATTGGCGGAAAGAAAAAATAAAACCTTTGTTGACATGGTTAATGCTATGTTACTTAATGCACAAATGCCACATAATTTATGAGGAGAAACACTACTAACCGCATATTATATTTTAAATAGAGTGCCTTAAAAAAGTATGCATGTTTCGCCTTATGAGATTTGGAATGGTAGAAAATCAAATTTAAATTATTTTAAAGTGTGGAGGTGTATATCCTATTATAGAGTACCTAACCATCAAAAAACAAAATTGGGTCCTAGAGGAATTAAAAATATTTCTGTAGGACATGCACAACACTCAAAAGCATATAGACTGCTAGATCTAGAATCTAATGTCATTATAGAATCTACACATGTTGAATTTATTTAAAACAGATTTATAAATGTCAATGTTGATGAAATGACTGAAGAAAATGGAAAACATATTGATGCAAGTAAATTGTCACTTTCTGAAATTATTACAAATAAAGAAAGAAGTGATGATATGCAAATAGAACCAAGAAAAATCCAAAGAATAAGAAAAGAAAAACAACTTGGTTCTTATTTTATTTCTTCACAGTCTATATTATTTCTTGTTGAAAGAGATAGGACAAACGTTTGTAATCAAATTCCTATATTATTGAATGTTGAAGAAGACCCAAAGACGTTTCAACAAGCAATGTCTTCTAGAGACGCTGCCTTTTGGAAAGAGGCCATTCTGATGAAATGGACTCAATTATATCAAACAACACGTGGGTTTTAGTTGATAGTCCTCTTGGATTAAAGCCTATAGGTTGTAAGTGGGTCTTTAGAAGAAAGTATAATACAGATGGTTCTGTCCAAACCTTCAAAGCAAGATTAGTTGCAAAAGGTTTCACTCAAAAGGAAGGCATAGACTATTTTGATACATATGCTCCCGTTGCAAGAATAACATATGTTAGAGTCCTTTTATCCATGGCCTCTATTTTTTGATATTTATGTACATCAAATGGATGTTAAGACGACCTTTTTAAATGAAAACTTTAGTGAAGAAATATATATATGTAACAACCTGAAGGATTTGTTCTTCTGGGAAACAAGAAGAAAGTTTGTAAATTGATAAAGTCTCTCTATGGTCTCAAACAAGCGCCTAAACATTGTCATGAAAGGTTTGATAGTGTAATACTATCAACGTGTTCGTATATAATCATGCAGACAAGTGCATTTACTCTAGATTTACAAATGAATATGGAGTAATAATTTGTTTATATGTCGATGACATGCTGAATTTTGGTACGATTCTAGTGTTAAGCTAACTGCAAATACGGGAAGAGCAATAGCACAATTGGAGTATGCAAGTGCGATAGGTTGTATTATGTATGCAATGCATTCCACTAGACCCGACATAGCATTTTCAGTTTGTAAACTTTCAAGGTTTACCAGTAATCCAGGTAATGATTATTGGAAAGCAATAAGTAAAGTACTTGGATATTTAAAACATATAAACACCTTAGGCATTTTCTATAATGGTTTCCCTAATGTATTAGAAGGATATTCTGATCAAGTTGGATTACAAGTGTTAATGATAACAAATCCACATCAGGATGGATATTTACTCTAGGCGGTAGAGCCATTAGTTGGGTATCCAAGAAACAAACATGTATATCCCATTTTTTTAGGACCTAACTCTTTGACATCGGGTGTAGTGCACAGTTGTGGCAAGGATTGGGTGTGATGGCCTTGTCATTGGTTTATGTGCGGGCAAAACAATCATGCGGGCGACTGACAAGACATTGACATGAGCGCTGTTGTGGGAAACTATTGGCCAAGGTCTTGGAACGGGCAAGGCATGCTTGGAAAATAATTGACAATGCAATGTGGGCAATGTTAGGGCGGCATGGCATGTCATGCGTGCCAAAATTCGTGACACGGGCACTTTGGGTTGTGGCAGCTAAGTGCGGGCTAAGCTAAGGCAAGGCGGAAATGCGGAATGATGGAATAGGCTTTCAATAGGTAAGGCAAAGCTATGTGAAGGAAAGTACAAGCAATGGCATGGGTGAAACAAAGGTTGACATGGGAAAGGTAGAAACTCGGCCAAGGCAGTGTGCAAGAGGCAACGACGTCGGGCGTGTGAGGCAAATCATGGGTGGCATATTGCGGGCAAAACATTGGTGTAGAGCTATGTCAAAATGAACTATGTATTGTAACAAATCAAGCCTTGGGCGTGAAGAACAGCTGACCAAGTCAATATCACATGCAATGCACATGCCAAAGTAGTTGGCGGTTACATTTTGATAACCACTTGTACCCATGATCTCCCATGACTGATTTATGCTTGTAGCCATTATCCATTTCGTGTAGAACATGGCCTAATTAGTTGGGGATGTCAACTACATGTTAGGAACAGATTTAGCCTTAGCCCGACAAGTGGCAAAAGCTGTAGACAACAAGTGTCAATATGATGTCAAGTCCTAAAGGCTATATATGTGCTAGAAATAGGTGTCTTTGGACTTAGTCAGATTAGTGTGGGTAGTTTAGTGTTAAATTATAAGTGGTAAACAAGAGAGAAACGTGAGGGTTTCTAAGTGTTTTAAAAGGGACTAAGGCAAAGCTTGGGTAGGTCTTAGTATTGGCAAAAGAACGACTTGTGTTCTTTGTCAAGAGTGGGATGTGATCGACTTGTGATCATAGCAAGTTGAGGGTTCCTTTGTATATTTTCGAAATTCATACAAGGGTTGAGATTTTTCCATATTTGGTTGTGTTCCTACTGTTTTTGCTGTCTAAAATTCGTCAAGGCCAAACTTGCTGAATTTTGTCTAAGTGTGAGAAAAGCTGAGTCAAGCGCGCAACTTGATTGTAGTGCGGGTGTGGTTTAGACTAACCAAAATTTCCCCCGTGACAACTGGTATTAGAGAGGAGTAGGTTCGCGGTTGTGTCAAGACGATCGATAGTAGATATTGGGGGTTGTTTGAAGGCATGGCTGGTGGCACAAATGCTGAATTGCACCAAAGGGTGGAAGAGTTGGAAGAACTCGTTGGGCAGGCTCTATAAATAGGTGCTGATTCTTCTGTTCTTGCAAGGATGGCATGTTTAGAGGCAGATTATGCACCGATACATGAAACCAAACTGGCAAAAATGGCCTTGGTGCACCAAGAAAAGGAAGAACTACGCGAGGAGGTGTATCAACTTCGAAGGGCAATGCAGAATACTGCCCTTAGAAGTGATGAACGCACCAAAGTGAGGATTCCGGAGCCGAAGGCTTATGGTGGTGCAAGAAGTGCCAAAAAGTTGGAAAATTTCTTGTGGGATATGGAGCAGTATTTTCAGGCTGCTCGTGTACCGGATGATGAAAAGGTGACCATCACACCTATGTATTTCACTGATGATGCGAAAGTGTGGTGGCGTACATGAGTTATGGAAGTAGAAAATGCTGGGCTGCCATGAATTGAAACTTGGGAGATGCTGAAGAAGGAATTAAAATCTCAATTCCTTCCAACCAACTCGTCATGGGTTGCAAGAGATGGACTGCGTCGCTTGAAACAAAGTGACACGATGAGGGACTATGTCAAGAAATTTTCGTCCTTCATGCTGAATGTAAGTAATATGGAAGAAGAAGAAAAGTTGCGTTACTTCATGAGCGGATTGAAGGGATGGGCACAATTAGAGTTGAGGAGGCAGAATGTTCAAAACCTCTCAACTGCTATTGCGGTGAGGGATGCATTGGCTGATTTCAATTTAGGTGATGACCCTACTGAATCTTAAAAGTTAGACGGGAAGAAAGACAAGACGAGGGAATGGATGAAAAATAGGAAAGGCCAAGCTACCGAAACTGATGGGTTTTCCAAGAATGGGAGGCAAGCGAAAACTTCCATTGGCAAGGAAAGAAGCGGCAAGTTCAAAGGCTGCTTCACTTGTGGTGGACTGTACTTGAAGAACGACTGCCCGGTGCAGGCTAGGGTGAACGCTATGCTGGCTGCGGAAAGACAAGAAAAAGTGGAGGAGGCAAATGCTATTGTGGCAGATATGAAAGAAGGACCAAGGGCGTTGTATGTCAACAACCCCTTGAGGTTGATTAATTGAGTTGGCTCAACGAGGACATCGATTTCAAAGGGAGCGGGTTGTTTGTTAGGACCTGACTCTTTGACATCGAGTGTGTCGCGCGGCTGTGGAAAGGATTGGGTGTGATGGACTTGTCATTGGTCTATGCGCAGGCAAAACGATCATGCAGGCGACTAACAAGACATTGACATGAGGGATGTTGTAAGAAAGTATTGGCCAAGGTCTTGGCACGGGCAAGGCATGCTTGGAAAAGTCTTGACAAGGCAATGTGGGGAAATGTTAGGGCGGCATGGCACGACATGCGCGCCAAAATAAGTGGCACAGGCACTTTGGGTTGTGGAAGTTAAGTGCGGGCTAAGCTAAGGCAAGGCGGAAATTCAAGATGATGGAAAAGGCTTTAAATAGCTAAGGCAAATCTATGTGAAGGAAAATACAAGCAATGGCAAGGGTGAAACAAAGGTTGACATGGGCAAGGCAGAAACGTGGCCAAGGCAGTGTGTGGGCGACAGCGGCGTCGGGCGTGTGCGGCAAATCATGGGCGGCAGATTGCGGGAGAGACATTGGTGCAGAGCAATGTCCAAAAAAGCTAAGTCTTGGCACAAAGCAAGCCTTGGGTGTGAAGTACAGCTAACCAAGTCAACAACACATTCAATGCACATGCCAAAGTAGTTGGCGGTTACATTTTGATAACCACTTGTACCCATGATCTCCTATGACTGATTTATGCTTGTAGCCATTATCCATTTCGTGTAGAACATGGCCTGATGTGACGACCCGGTTGGTCGTCCTAAGAATTAATGCCCCGATCCCCTGTTAACTGTTTTCCCCAAGTCTATTTCTGCTTAATTGAATTGTCGGGACGTTCGGTTTTAAAGTTTCGGAGAGTTTTGGGATATTTAGTCCCTAAATGAGAGCTTAAGTGTTGGAAAGTTGCCCGTAGTCGGAGCAGTGTGAAGACGGCCTCGGAATGGAAATATGATGGTTCTGTTAGCTCCGTTAGGTGATGTCGGGGTTGGGAGCATGTTCGAAATGTATTTTGGAACTCTGTAGCTCATTTAGGCTTGAAATGCCAAAGTTTGAATTTTTGGAGATTCCGGTCCGATAGTGAATTTTTGATCCGAGGGTCGGAATGGAAGTCTGGAAGTTGCAGTAGTTCCGTCATGTCATTTGGGATCTGTGTGCAAAATTTGAGGTCATTCGGATAAGTTCAGTCGTGTTTCGGTGTCGGATGTGAATTCATAATTTTCTTATGTTTCTAGGCTTGAACCTATGCATAATCGATGTTTTAGATGTTAAGAGATGTGTTTTTAAGGTTCGACCTAGTTCAAATAAGGTGCTCGGGTTGGTTGGTGGTTTTGGTTAAGGTCTCGGGGGCCTCGAGGTTGTTTCGGATGCTTAACAGGTGGAAATATGGGAATTTTGCTGCTATTGAACCAGACACTTTCTGGTGTCTTCGCACCTGCGAAGGTTTTTTCCACAGGTGCGGTCTCGCAGGAGCAATGGCCTTGATCACAGATGCGATAGGGGAGTTTTGGGCCAGTGGTAGCAGGTGCGACCTGGGTTCCGCGGGTAAGATCCCGAAGGAGCGACCAAACGACCGCAGGTGCGGCCCCAGTGCATCTTTAGTGAATTTCGCACCTGCGATGCTTCTTCCGCAGGTGCGGTACCGCAGGTGCGGTGATCGAGTCCGCAGGTGCGGATTGCCTGTGTGTTTTATTCCGAAAATCCGAGAGTTCATCTCATTATTCTAAAAATCATGTAAGAGCTCGAAAATTGGCAATTTTCAGTGGGTTTTGAAGAGAAGGATCATAGGTAACGTCTTCTAATCCTAATTCATTGTTAGACCATTAATTCCCCTTGATTTCTTTAGTTTAATTATCAAAAATGGGGGAAAACCATAGGAAGGGAAGATATTTTCCCAAGTCCGAAATTTTCGGAGAATTGTGGGGTTTTTGGCATCATATTTCGATTGTTTCTGGTTAAATCAGTTCGTGAGTGAATGGGTGTCCAGAAAATATAACTTTTACCCAATTCCGAGTCGTGGGCCTGAGGGGCATTTTGGTTATTTTACATAATTTCGCGCCTTAGCTCGAATTAAACAATATAATCAGTTGGATGAGATGTTATTTACGATATGTAATTGAATTTTATAGATTTGGGACATTTGGAGACGGATACTCATGGCAAACGTGTGGTTTCAAGTTGATTTTGAGCCGGTTCGAGGTAAGTGGCTTATCTAACTTTGTGTGGGGGACCTTTCCCCTTGGGATGTGATGTTTGGTAATTGAATGCCTTGTACGTGAGGTGACGAGCGCGTACTTGTGCTAATTGTTGAAAATCCGATTTTACTGTAAATATTTAGACTGAGTTCCTTTCTTACCTGTTTTATTCTACTTGCAATCATAGTCTATGTTAGCTTAGAAAGGCATGCCTAGCTTCCCTAAATTGCATGTTTGCTTAGATTGCCTTAATTATACTACGTGAAACATGTTAGGCTAGAATTTAGTTGTTGCCTTGTATGTTTGCACTCTAATTCTGAATGTCTTCTTGTTGTGCCCTGCTTATTTATTTTGGGACTACGGGACGGTATCCAGGGAGATCCCCCCCCACATTTATTTTGAGACTACGGGGCGGAATCCCGGGAGATCCCCCTGCTTATTTACTTTGGGATTACGGGACGGTATCCCGGGAGATCCCCCTGCACATTTATTTTGGGACTACGGGACGGTATCCCGGGAGATCCCCCTGCACATTTATTTTGGGACTACGGGACGGTATCCCGGGAGATCCCCCTGCTTATTTACTTTGTGACTACGGGACGGTATCCGGGAGGTCCCTCTGCACACTGATAGTAGGACTACGAGATGGTATCCTGGGAGATCCTTCAGATATACATATGATGGACTACGGGATGGTATCCCGGAAGATCCTTCGGATATACATATGGTGGACTATGGGATGGTATCCCAAGAGATCCTTTGGATATACGTATAATGGACTACGGGACGGTATCCCGGAAAATCTTTTGGATTTACATATGATGGACTACGGGACGGTATCCTGGAAGATCCTTTGGATATACGTATGATGGACTACGGTACGGTATCCCGGAAGATCCTTTGGATTTACATATGATGGACTACTGGACGGTATCCTGGAAGATCCTTTGGATTTACATATGATGGACTACTGGACGGTATCCTGGAAGATCCTTTGGATATACAGATGATGGACTACGGGACGGTATCCCGGGAGATCCACTAGACATTTAAGAAAAGGACTACAGGATGGTATCCTGGGAGATCCTTATTGTTACCATTGTTATTATGATGTACATATTCCGGGTTTACTCTATTCTTGTGTTTAGTTATCGCCTTAGTTGACCTGTCTTATTTCACTGATGTACTCATTATTATCGCCAGTTTTCATACTGTAAATTCCTATTATATTGTTTGATCTCGGTAGGGCCCTGACCTTCCTCGTCACTACCCGACCGAGGTTAGACTTGTCACTTACTAAGTATGGCTGTGGTGTACTCATGCCCTTTCCTGCGCATGGTTTTCATGTGCAGATCCAGGTACCTCCACTCAGGCGTACTATCCCCGAGGTTGAGAGATACAACAGAGACTTCGAGGTACATCTGCCGCGTCCGCAGACCAGGAGTCTCTATCTTATTCCAGTTTTTTTTTTGTGAAAAGTTTATCCTTCCTTACAGTTGTATAGGTATTCTGGAGTTAGAGCAATGTATTAGATTCTGTTAGCCTGTGTTTCCCGTGAGTTTTCGGGTTTTGGGGTGATGTTGTAGATTACCATATTGTTTTGAGTTGTATATGCCAAAAGGCGTTTATATATAGTCTTTCTCTTAGCGTGTTCAACTTTCTTTTATTTACTTATTTATGCACCCGTTTTGGTTACTACTGTACGCGAGAGGGTTTGCTTGTTCATTGAGGGTCTTATCCCACCCATCAGATCTAGAATGGATCGATAGTTGGAGATGGACATTCCTTATCAGCCAATAGTGAGCATTGCTAGGAGGATCGAGGGAATGCTCGCTAGGGAGCGAGAGGAGAGAGAGGCCAAGAGGTCTCGAGAGTCGGGCCACTACTCTGGTGCCCGTACCCCAGCAGCAGGTCGTCATGGTAGGGGCTATATGGTCCGCCCAGTTTATTCAGCTCTTCCAGAAGCCAGTGGTACCCCAGCTCCACCCAGGCCTCAGGAGCCTTACTATGCACCTCCAGTTTCTAGCGCTCCTCCTGCGCGGGGTGCTTTCAGAGGTCAGGCTAGCAGACTTGGCCCTAGCCAGTCACAGCCACCACATCCTCCCAGAGCTTGTTTCGAGTGTGGAGATACACTCCATATGGTTAGGGACTTCCCCAGACTTAGTAGGGGTGCCTCTTCACAGACTTTTCAGCCACAGCGTGGTCAGCAGAGTTCTCAGGCCATGATCACAGCTCCAGCTGTTACCCCATCTGCCCAGCCAGCTAGGGGAAAAGGTTGGGGAGGTAGAGGTTGCCCTCGAGGGGGAGGCCAAAGCCGATATTATTCTATTCCTGCTCGTACCGAGGTTGTTGCCTCTGATTCTGTCATTACAGGTATTATACTGGTTTGTCACAGAGACGCGTCGGTTCTATTTGATCCAGGCTCCACGTACCCTTATGTGTCTTCTTATGTTGCTCCGCATTTGGGTATAGCCCGAGATTCTTTGGGTTCTCCTGTTTATGTTTCTACTCCTGTGGGAGATTCTCTTATTGTGGACCACGTTTATCGGTCGTGTTTGGTTACTATTCGCGGTTTTGAGACCAGTGCGGATTTATTGTTACTCGATATGGTGTATTTTGATATTATCTTGGGCATGGACTAGTTTTCGCCCCATTATGCTATTCTTGATTGTCACGCTAAGACCGCGACACTGGCTACGCCAGGTATTCCGCGTGTTGAGTGGAGTGGTACTTTATATCACACTCCCAGTAGAGTAATCTCTTTTCTTAGAGCTCGGCGTATGGTTGAGAAGGGGTGTGCCGCGTATTTGGCTTATGTGAGAGATGTCAGTGTTGATACCCCTTCTATTGATTCAGTTCCAGTGGTACAGTATTATCCCGATGTGTTTCCAGCTGATCTTCCTGACATGACGCCCGATAGAGACATTGATTTTGGCATTGATTTGTTGCCGGGTAATCAGCCCATTTCCATTCCTCCATACCGTATGGCTCCTCCTGAGTTGAAGGAGTTGAAGGATCAATTACAAGAACTGCTTGATGAGGGTTTTATTCGACCCAGTGTTTCACCTTGGGGTGCTCATGTATTATTTGTGAAAAATAAAGATGGTTCTATGCGCATGTGTATTGATTATCACCAGTTGAACAGGGTTACAGTGAAGAACCGTTATCCCTAGCCTCGTATTAATGATTTATTTGACCAGCTTCAGGGTGCACATGTATTTTCTAAGATTGATTTGCACTCAGGTTACCATCAGTTAAAGGTTCGGGAGCCGGATGTCCCGAAGACTGCTTTCAAGACCCGGTATGGCCATTACGAGTTTCTAGTTATGTCATTCGGGCTGACTAATGCCCCCGCAGCATTTATGCATTTGATGCACAGTGTGTTCAGGCCATATCTCGACTCGTTCGTCATTGTTTTCATAGATGATATTCTTGTTTATTCCCGAAGCCGGGAAGATCATGAGCAGCACCTGAGGACAGTGCTTCAGACCTTGAGAGAGAAGAAGTTGTATGCAAAGTTCTCAAAATGTGAGTTTTGGTTGAATTATGTGGCATTCTTAGGCCACGTGGTATCGAGTGAGGGCATTCGAGTGGATCCGAAGAAGGTAAAGGCCGTGCAGAGCTGGCCCAGGCCGTCCTCAGTTATAGAGATTCGCAGTTTCCTTGGCTTGGCGGGTTACTACCGCCATTTTGTGGAGGGATTTTCATCGATTGCAGCGCCTATGACTAGATTGAACCAGAAGGGTGCTCCATTTCAGTGGACAGAGGAGTGTGAGGCGAGATTTCAGAAGCTCAAGACAGCTTTGACTACAGCCCAATCTTGATATTGCCTACTGGTTCGGAGTCTTATATAGTTTATTGTGATGCCTCACGAGTTGGCCTTTGAGTGGTATTGATGCAGGACGGTAGGGTGATTTCCTACGCGTCCAGACATTTGAAGATACGTGAGAAGAATTACCTTGTCCATGACCTTGAGTTAGCTGCCATTGTTCACGCCTTGAAGATCTGGCGTCATTATTTATACGGTGTGCCTTGTGAGATTTATACTGACCACCGGAGTTTGCAGCACATATTCAGGCAGAAGGATCTAAATTTGCGCCAACGTAGATGGTTAGAGTTGCTAAAGGACTATGACATCACTATATTATACCACCTGGGGAAGGCCAATGTGGTGGCCGACGCCTTGAGTCGCCGGGCGGAGAGTTTGGCATACCTTCATGCAGCTGAGAGGCCTTTAGCCTTCGATGTTCAGTCCTTAGCCAGCCAGTTCGTGAGATTGGATCTTTCTAAGCCTTGCCGGGTATTGGCTTGTGTGGTTTCTCGGTCTTCCTTATTCGACCGTATCAGGGAGCGACAGTATGATGATCCTCATTTACTTGTCCCCAGGGACACGGTCCAGCACGGTGATGCCAGATATGTGACCATTGGAGATGACGGGGTATTGAGGATGCAGTGCTAGATTTATTTGCTCAATGTTGATGGTCTTCAGGAGTTGATTTTGGCAGAGGCCCATAGTTCGCGGTATTCCATCCATCCGGGTACTTTGAAGATGTATCAGGATTTGAGGCAGCACAATTGGTGGCGAAGAATGAAGAAGGATATAGCAGAGTTTGTAGCCAAGTGCCTCAATTATCAGCAGGTCAAATGTGAGCATCAGATACCGGGAGGGTTACTTCAGCAGATTGAGCTTCTAGAGTGGAAGTGGCAGCGGATCACCACGGACTTTGTGGTTGGACTCCCTCGGATTTTAAGGAAACACGATGCTATTTGGGTGATTGTTGATAGGCTGGCCAAATCAGCCCATTTCATTCCGGTGCTGGCTACTTATTCATCGGAGCGGTTGGTGGAGTTATATATTCGGGAGATCGTTCGTCTGCATGGTATTCCAGTTTCTATTATTTCAGACAGAGGTACTCAGTTCACTTCACGGTTATGGAGAGCCGTTCAACAGGAGTTAGGTACCATGGTGGAGTTGAGCACAGCATTTCACCCATAGACGGACGGACAGTCCGAGCGCACTATTCAGATTCTTGAGGATATGCTCCGTGCGTGTGTGATTGAGTTTGGAGAGTCTTGAGATCAGTTCTTGGCATTGGCAGAGTTTGCTTACAACAACAGTTATCAATCCAGCATTCAGATGGCGCCGTATGAGGATTTATATGGTATGAGGTGCAGATCTCCGGTGGGTTGGTTCGAGCCAGGTGAGGCCAGGATATTGGGCACAGAGTTGGTTCAGGATGCATTGGAGAAGGTCAAGGTGATTCAGGATAGACTCCGTACAACCCAGTCCGGACAGAAGATTTACGCGGACCGGAAGGTTCGTGATGTTTCATATATGGTCGGAGAGTGGGTTCTTCTTCGGGTTTCGCCTATGAAGGGCGTTATGAGATTTGGGAAGAAAGGGAAGTTTAGTGCTAGGTTTATTGGCCCTTTTAAGATATTGAGGCATGCTGGGGAGGTTGCTTATGAGCTTGACTTACCTCCCATCTTGGCAGGAGTTCATCCGGTATTTCATGTTTCGATGCTCCTGAGGTATCACGGTGACCCGTCCCATGTCTTGGATTTCAGCTCAGTCCATTTGGACAAGGATCTATCATATGTTGAAGATCCTGTAGCTATATTGGACAGGCAGGTCAGAAAGCTCAAGTCGAAGAATATTGTTCCAGAAGGGTTAAGTGGAGGGGTCATCCGGTCGAGGAGGCGACCTGGGAGACCGAGCAGGATATGCACAACAGTTACCCTCATCTTTTCACTGCTTCAGGTATGTCTTTATGATCGTTCGAGGACGAACCAATTTTTAAGTGTAGGAGGATGTGACGACCCGGCCGGTCACCTAAGAATTAACACCCCGATCCCTTGTTAACTATTTTCCCCAAGTCTATTTCTACTTAATTGAATTGCCGGGACGTTCAGTTTTAATGTTTCGGAGAGTTTTGGGATATTTAATCCCTAATGAGAGCTTAAGTGTTGGAAAGTTTCCCGTAGTCGGAACAGTGTGAAGACGGCCTCAGAATGGAAATCTGATGGTTCCGAAATCACCGTGTATTTTGGAAGTCCGTATCTCATTTAGGATTGAAATGCCGAAGTTTGAATTTTTGGAGTTTTCGGTCCGATACTGAATTTTTGATCCGAGGGTCAGAATGGAAGTCCGGAAGTTGCAGTATTTCCGTCATGTCATTTGGGATGTGTGTGCAAAATTTGAGGTCATTCGGATAAGTTCAGACGTGTTTCGGCTTCGGATGTGAATTCGGAATTTTCTTTAGTTTCTAGTCTTGAACCTATGCATAATCGATGTTTTTGATGTTAAGATACGTGTTTTTAAGGCTCGACCTAGTTCAAATGAGGTGCTAGGGTTGGTTGGTGGTTTTGCCTGAGGTCCCTGGGGCCCCGGGGTTGTTTCGAACGGGTGGAAATATGGGAATTTTACTGCTGCTGAACAAGACACCTTCTGGTGTCTTCGCAGCTGCGAAGGTTTTTTCCGCAGGTGCGGCCTCGCAGGCGCGGTGGCCTTGATCGCAGGTTCCATAGGGGAGTTTTGGGCCAGTGGTCGCAGGTGCGACCGGGGTTCCGCAGGTGTGATCCCGCAAGCACGACCAAAGGACCGCAGGTGCGGCCCCAGTGCATCTTTAGCGAATTTTGCACCTGCGATGCTTCTTCCACAGGTGCGGTGATCGAGTCCGCAGGTGCGGATTGCCTGTGTGTTTTATTTCAAAAATCCGAGAGTTCATCTCATTATTCTATAAATCATGTAAGAGCTCGGAAATTGGCAATTTTCAGTGGGTTTTGAAGAGAAGGATCATAGATAACATCTTCTAATCCTAATTCATTTTTAGACCATTAATTCCCGTTGATTTCTTTAGTTTAATTATCAAAAATGGGGGAAAAAACATCGGAAGGGAAGAGATTTTCCCAAGTTCGAAATTTCCGGAAAATTGTGGGGTTTTGGCATCGGATTTTGATTGTTTTTGGTTAAATGAGTTCGTGAGTGAATGGGTGTCCGAAAAATATAACTTTTACCCGATTCCGAGTCGTGGGCCCGAGGGGAATTTTGGTCATTTTACATAATTTCGCGCCTTAGCTTGAATTAAACAGTATAATCTGTTCCATGAGATGTTATTTACGATATGTAATTGAATTTTATAGATTTGGGCCATTTGGAGTCGGATACTCGTGGCAAACGTGTGGTTTCAAGTTGATTTTGAGTCGGTTCGAGGTAAGTGACTTTTCCAACTTTGTGTGGGGGAACTTTGTCCTAGGAGATCCCCCTGCTTATTTACTTTGGGACTACGGGACGGTATCTCGGGAGATCCTTTGGATATACGTATGATGGACTACGGGACGGTATCCCGGAAGATCCTTTGGATTTACATATGATGGACTACGGGACAGTATCCCGGAAGATCCTTTGGATATACGTATGATGGACTACGGGGAGGTATCCCGGAAGACCCTTTGGATTTACATATGATGGAATACTGGACGGTATCCTAGAAGATCCTTTGGATATACAGATGATGGACTACGGGACGATATCCCCGGAGATCCACTGGACAATTGAGAAAAGGACTACAGGATGGTATCCTGGGAGATCCTCATTGTTACCATTGTTATTGTGTTGTACATATTCCGAGTTTACTCTATTCTTGTGTTTAGTTATCGCGTCGTTTGACCTGTTTTATTTCACTGCTGTACTCTCATTATTACCGCCTGTTTTCATACTGTAAATTCCTATTATATTGTTTAATCTCGGTAGGGCCCTGAACTTCCTCATCACTACCCGACCGAGGTTAGGCTTGGCACTTACTGAGTACCGCTATGGTGTACTCATGCCCTTTCCTGCGCATGTTTTTAATGTGCAGATCCAGGTACCTCCACTCAGGCGCACTATCCCTGAGGGTGAGAGATACAACAGAGACTTCAAGGTACATCTGCCGCGTCCGCAGACCAGGAGTCTCTATCTTATTCCAGTTTTTTTTTTTTTTGTGAAAAGTTTATCCTTCCTTACAGTTGTATAGATATTCTGGAGTTAGAGCAATGTATTAGATTCTGTTAGCCTGTGGTTCCCGTGAGTTTCTGGGTTTTGGGGTGATGTTGTAGATTACCATATTATTTTGAGTTGTATATGACAAGAGGCGTTTATATACAGTCTTTCTCTTAGCGTGTTCAGCTTTCTTTTATTTACTATTTTCCGCAGTTATGTTGTTATTCCGCATTGTTAGGCCTACCTAGTCATAGAGACTAGGTGCCGTCACGACATGTTCACGGAGGGCGAACTGGGGTCGTGACACCTAAGTAGTTGGAGATGTCAATTACATGTTTGGAGCAGAGTTGCTGAAATTTGTCTAAGTGTGGGAAAGACTGAGTCAAGCGCGCAACTTGCCGTCCGTGCGGGTGTAGTTTAGACTGACCAAAATCACCCTCGTGGCACATTCTACTATGGAATCTGAATTCGTTGCACTAGCAGCTGCTTAAAAAGAAGCACAATGGCTGAGGAATATGTTACTTGATATAAAGTTGTGGCCACAACATATGCCAGCCATTTCCGTATTCTGTGATAGTGAGACTACAATGTGTGTTGCTCATAATAAAATATACAATGGAAAATCGATACATATAAGCTTGATACATGCTTATATAAGATAATTAATTACAAATGGATCTATAGCTATAATATATGTGAGATCAAATAAGAATTTGGCTGATCCACTTACGGAGCCATTGGGTAGAGATGTAGTAAAACAAACTTCTAAAGGGATGGGGCTGTGACTCTTAAATTAAATACAAGTAATGGGAACCCCACTTTGAGTTAGTATACACTCTAACAATATAAGTTCAATGGGTAACAACAAGTTACTTGTGCTGTTAAGCACTGATCTCCTCTTTAGGAGCCCTAATTCCATTGTACTACTTACTGTTATGTGAGGAGTTAAGGAGTTGTTAAATGCTTGTTATAACAGGGGCATAAAGACAAACTCCAAATTGCACGCTGTTACACGAAGAGGTTGATTAATCTTAATGGAATTATTAATGTCTGGATTTACACGGACATAGTAACTAATTCCACCTATATGAATATTGAAGTGGTGCCGCTTCTAGCAAGATTTAAAGGATTGATCTTGTAAATATTCATGAATTGAGGATGAGCACATGGCCGTAAACGTGCTAAAGCGAATACTGGATTTTCTAAGCTACTAGATAACACATGTGTGTATGGTATTCTTGATTTTTGCACTAGGAGTTGTGGTTCAAATCTTAAGATACCAATAACTTCGTCAAAACATTAAAGTACTTACACTAAAGTAAAGTTCAAGTCTATAAAAGATACTTTCTATTATTCACAAGTGTTATGAAGTGAAATAACAAATTAGTGGGAGATTGTAAGATCGATAGTTTGTTATTCTTAAGAGTTAGGAAGTGGGATTGTTCCCACGAAATAGAAAATCACAAGTATTATTACAGGTTTATTGTATCCTGAAGAGAATCGTTTTGTATTACCCTAAATTAGTATACAGGCGATAACTCTTTAAGGACAATCGATTTTCACGCCTCAAAGCAATTTTGATTATTATTTTCTAATAGTTTTGACCCAACCCACCCCTTTGCCACTCCTATTAGTGGCTAAACAAGAGACTAGTTAGTTAGTTTTGCATGTTTTTGTTATCTTGAATCATTATGTTTTCTAGATATAGCCAATTAGCCATTGAATGGTCCCATAAAGTTGCTTTACCTTCCAAAGCACATATCTTCTTCTCAGGTCTTTTATGTTTTAGTTTTTCCTCTCTTCACTGAATTTTCGTTTTGTTAATTCTTTTTTTCCCCAATTGAATTGAATGAAATCATACACGGTGTAGTAGAATACAGTATGCTATCCATATTTATACGAATGACTATGGGAAGTGAACTTACCAAAGGCAGCTCAAATGTGCACGAAGGACTCTCATATATTCTTGTCATTGTTGTTTCACAACTCTATGACTGCTTCTTTGGTCGCTTATATGTAATTCTCTTCATCAATACAACTTTATTTTGGTAAGTCTCTTTTATCGTTGAAGGTTCTGAGAGGTATTCGATTGAGAGACTGGTTGATCAGCTTGGACATCAACCGAAGCTTGAGTACTTTCAGCCTCTTGGCTCGTTTAACCCATCCATTTTCATCCAACGAGTATCCCATCATAGAAAATGCAGTTTTATCAAAAGTACTTGAGATGTGCTTGGGTGTGAAAGGCGACAAGTCGACCTTCATAACTTCCAGGATATGAGAAATAAGAATACCATAAGGCAGGCAAGTAGCAGAAGAGGATATATCACTGATACTCTCAAGCATATACTGATGAATCCATACAAACCAATCAAGACGCTTGTACTGAGGGACTCATACCTGGGAAGGAGTGGTGGAAATCATGTGCGCCAAAACATGGTGTTCAAACTTCAGATTTTTTGGGGCCAATATCATGTAGATTATCAGACAGAAAATCTTTTGCTTCTTCAAGAGAGACTTCAAAATCTTTTGGTCAAAATTTTTGGACAAACACATCATACCCACTAAATTTGGCGGAGAAAATCTTTTCAAATTGGTAGGAGTCAAAAACGAGTATAATACCCAAAAACATAGATTCTAAGGAATACTTAACATATACAAACAAATTTGTATAAAACATTCTCATAGGTTCTTCATACACAAAATTTCCAAGAGTGTCAAACAAAGGGGAAAGATGCTGAAAATCAAAAATTGCAGTCACATCAGAGTGAAGACTTTGCATAAGAGAAAGGCTTAGAGAGCGTCCATAAGCCATGGATTTTGAGTTGTAGGACTCAAACCTAGCCTTTTCACTGGGGCCATAGAAGATCAGGTTGTCTGCAGGACCAAATTCCAGTTGTTCTATTTTTCCCTTCTTTCATGTAGCCTTTTGGGGTGTTTACTCCATTGGTCTTTTTCCGGCCTTTTTCTGACTGATGTGCTTATTTTCGGATGAAGCATTGCTATCATTATCCGTCTCGAGAAAGTCTGAGTCAATAGATGATTCTACGTCAACAAGCTGTTCTATATTGAGGTTTTTTGAAACCTACGGCTTCGTCTGGTTACAGAGGAAGGGTTTCCTTTGTCCATGGAGAAATTGGTTGTTTGGAAGTGAATGAGAGAGGTATTTGGAGATGGAAGGTTTTAACAGGGGATTTTAGAGGAGTGACAGGGCGTCTTGGTTACTGGAAAGGTTAAGTACAGACGGAGGTGATGGTTCGGAATGGCTGCTTTGGCGGTACAAGTAATAAATACATCTCCCCAGTAAAATTAATTAGTACAAGAGTAATTAAGGAAATAAAATATACTGAAAGCGTGTAAAATAAATTAACCACTTAGGAAAATATTCGATTTACAAATTTGGCATAATGCCAATCTTTTTCCAAAGGGTGAAAAATCTTTCTTCCAAAATAGGTTTAGTAAAAATGTCAGCAAGTTGAGACTCAGTACTAGTAAACTCTAATCTAATATCACCTTTAGAAACATGATCACGAATAAAATGATGTTTAATTTCTATATGTTTTGCTCTAGAATGATGCACAAAATTTTCAGATAAGCAAATAACACTAGTATTGTCACAAAAAATAGGAATGGAAGTAAGAGATAAATCATAATCAAGGAGTTGATGCATGATCCATAAAACTTGTGTACAACAGCTTTCAACAACTAGGTATTCTACCTCAGTCGTTGATAGAGCAACACAATTTTGTTTCTTGCTATTCCAAGATACTAAGGCATTTCCCAGTATTTGACATGTCCCACTGGTACTTTTGCTATGAGTCTTGTCTCGTGAAAAATCAGCATCTGAAAAACCTCTCAAAGAGAAATTGTTAGCATGATCATACCATAGCCCTAATTCCGCAGTACCAATTAAATATCTAATAATGCGTTTAGCAGCAGTCAAATTGAATTCCTTAGGAGCTGACTTAATGGCACATTTACATACACTAAACATAATATTTGGTCGACTAGCAGTTAAATAAATGGGAGATCCAATCATTCCTTTATACATGGTTTCATCAAGAATTTTTCCATTGTTGTCTTCATCTAGCACGGTATTTGGACTCATTGGAGTTCCAATGGCCTTAGCATTTTCCATTCCAAAATTTTTTATAAGCTCATTGGTATACTTGGTTTGGCTGATGAAAATTCCTTTAGCAGACTGTTTGATTTGAATTCCAAGGAAGAAGGTTAGTTCACCCATCATACTCATTCCAAATTCACCTTTCATGGAGAGAGCAAATTATTCACAGAGAACAGTGTTAGGACTTCCAAAGATAATGTCATCAACATAAATTTGAGTAATAAGATTACCTGAATTTGATTACTTAATAAAAAGAGTTGTATCTATATTACCTCGTTTGAAACCTTGATTAAGAAGAAAAGAACTTAACATTTCATACCATGCTCGTGGTATTTGGTTGAGACCGTACAGGGGTTTAGTCAACTTGTATACATGGTTTGGAAAAGTGGCATTTGAAAATCCAGGAGGTTGCTTCACGTATACTTCTTCAGATATGTATCCGTTTAGGAACACACTTTTGACATCCATCTGATATAGTTTGAACCCTTTGTGAGCAGCAAATGCAAGTAGAATTCAGATGGATTCAAGTGTTTCCACAGGTGCAAAGGTCTCATCATAGTCGATTCCTTCTTGTTGTGAGTAACCTTGAGCCACCAATCTTGCTTTATTCCGGGAAACTTGTCCTGATTCATCCAATTTATTTATGAAAACCATCTAAGTTCCTACAACACAAGAGTTTTGCGGCTTTGGAACTAATTGACAGACTTTGTTTTTCTCAAACTGTTCTAATTCTTCCTTCATAGCATTGGACCAGTGAGAATACTTAAGAGCTTCATCAACTTTCTTGGGCTCAAATTGGGAAGTGAGAGCCATATGAGATTTTTTCTTTTGAGATCTCCTTTCAGTTATTCCTTCTTGTGGATCTCCTATACTAAATTTGTGAGTATATCCTGGTTCATTCTTCCACTCATTTGGAGTGTTTGATGTAGAGATCTTTTCATTGATAGTCGATTTAGATACACCAAGATCTTTTGGAGCTTCAGCTGGTTGATTCTATGGAATAGCTGACTCACTTTGATGATCCTTACCTTACAATAATACAAAAATAGACAGTGATCAACAATAATTTTAGCTATTAAAAATAGAAAGGAAACTTGCACGACATCACCCTTTGCGCTTTTACTATCAGCCTCACCAAATAATAACTAGAATACACGGCTTCACCCTTCGTGCTTTTAATCTCATTCTCACCAGATTATAATGTAAGAATGCACGGCATCACCCTTCGTGCTTTACTCTCTTCCTCACAATATAAATAAATCATGCACGACATCACCCTTCGTGCTTTACACCCTTCCTCACAATATAATTAAATTATGCACGGCATCACCCTTCGTGCTTTACTCTCTTCCTCACAATATAAATAAATCATGCACGACATCACCCTTCGTGCTTTACACCCTTCCTCACAATATAATTAAATTATGCACGGCATCACCCTTCGTGCTTTACGCTCTTCCTCACAATATAATTAAATTATCAATAATATATAAAGGGGGATTTCACAAGAAATCAACATTTCATCATAGTTCCTCTCATCATTTATCACTTCAATCCCAACATAATATTCATAAAGGAATTTCACAAGAAATCAATATTTCATCATGGTTTTTATCATTATTTATCATTTCAATCTCAACTCACTGTTCAGAATAATATCCTCCTCGGTGGAACCGGATACACATCTTCTCATATTTCAATAATAACAATAAACATGGATAATAGGCTTAAAGACAACAAGAATCCCAAGAACTAACATGCAGTCACATGTTATGACCTGACCACAACGTATAGGTACTCGTCACCTCACCTATACATCGCATTTAGCAACAAAACAAGTAGCAAGTATTCCCATAACACCTATTCCATCAAGCTAAGGTTAGACACAACACTTACCTCAATTCCGCAGGCCACTCACTGCTCAATTACAGCTTTTCCTTTCGAATTCACCTCCAACACACTCGAATCTAATTATAATTAGTTTAATATCATTAATTAATATTAACGGAACTAACTTTACTGAAAAATTATGATTTTTCTAAGTTTTCTAAAAAAAAGTTAAAACTCGACCTCGGGATCGCTTCGTCCAAACTCGGGGTTCGGACCAAATTACGTTTATCCATTCACCCCTGAGAATGAGTATGCAATTAGTTTCAAAATTCGACCCCAGTTCGAGGTCAAACTTCAATTTTTACAAAATTCCCTAATTCTACCAAAACCCTCAATTTCTACCATGGAAATTCTTGATTTTTGATTGAAAAGTGATGAAAAACATTGGGTAATTGTAAGAGACAAGTTTAGAATTGTTTACCAACACTTTGGGGATGAACTAGTGTGAAGAAAACCACCTCTAGTTCTTTGAAGTTCGAAAATAGGTGAAAAATAGTTTCTGCCCGATTTTTAAAATTGGTTTTATATAGCTGGGCAGGCCTTCATCGCGTTCGCGATGGGCCTGCCGCGTTCGCGTAGGGTCAGGCTCAAATGTCCTTCTCTTTCGCATTGGGTGGCCCGCGTTCGCATAGCTTTAACTCCACAAGCCAACGCGTTCGCGGCCCCACTGACGCGTTCGCATAGAATAAGCGGATTCCCCCTCCCCTAGGCCCACTACTCAATGTGTTCGTGTGGCCTGATCGCGTTTGCATAGCACAAAATGTCCCCAGTGCACTTTTACACTACGTGTTCGCGAGTGAAGTAACGTGAACGCGAAGAACAAATATGATGTGCACCAGATACAGTAGAAACAACAAACTTTAACTAGTTCAAAACACCCCGAAGCCTACCCGAAACTCACCCGAGCCCTCGGGGCTCTAGACAAAACATGCACGCAAATCTAAAAACATCATAGAGAGCTGCTCGTGCAATCAAATCATGAAAATAACATCTAAAACTATGTATTTAACCTCAAAACTCATCATTATTCTCAAGAACACTTAAATTTCACTATTTCTCAACCGCACGTCCGAATCACGTCAAATTAACTTCGATTCTCACCAAATTTCACAGATAGTACTTAAATACTATAACAAATCTGTATCGGGCTCTAGAACAAAAATACGGTCCCGATACCAATGGTTTCAAACATTAATTCATTTCTTTATTTCATTAATAATCCAGCAAAACAACTTCTTTCAAAAATTGTTATCTATGGCTAGGGACCTCGGAATTTAATTTCAGGCATATGCCCAAGTCCCATATTTTACCGTGGACCTCCCGGGATCGTCGGAACACAGATCCGGGTCCTTTTACTCAAAATATTTACCAAAGTCAACTAAAACCAAAGTCTATGGTGATACGCTCCCACTTCCACTCAGAAATATCTATCTGCTAAAGCAAAGAACCGGGTCTCTGATGCTCATATTTTACCTGTTCCCAATTTAAGCAACGAGCCACATAAGCAACAATGTCCTTTTTCATCCTTCTCCATCAATAATGCTGCCTCATGTCCTGGTACATTTTGGCAGCACCTGGTGAATAAAATACTTAGAACTGTGAGCCTCCTCAAGGATCAACTCACGAAGGCCATCAACATTAGGCATACATATACGACCCTGCATCCTCAAAACACCGTCATCTCCAACTATAACCTGCTGAGCACCACCGTGCCGAACTGTGTCCCTAAGGACCATCAAATGCGGGTCATCATCCTATCGATCTCTGATACGCATGAATAAGGAAGACCGAGCGACTGTACAAGCTACAACACTGCTAGGAGAAATATCCAACCTCACGAACTGATTAGCCAAATTCTGAATGTCTAAAGCCAATGGTCTCTCACCGACTGGAATAAATGTAAGGCTGCTCATACTCATTGCCTTTATACTCATTGCGTCGGCCACCACGTTGGCCTTCCCCAGATGATATAATATAGTGATATCATAATCTTTCAATAACTATAATCATCTCTGCTACCTCAAATTAAGATCATTTTGCTCGAAAAAGTACTGGAGACTATGATGATCAGTGAAAACCTCACACGGCACACCATAGAGATAGTGCCGCCAAATCTTCGATGCATGAACAATGGCTGCCAATTCTAAGTCATGGACAGGATAATTCTTCTCATGAAATTTCAACTGCCGAGTAATCTATACACATCCTCATCGATCCATCTTTCTTCTTCACGAACAACCCCGGTGCACCCCAAGGTGAGACACTAGGTTTGATGAAACCCTTATCCAGCAAGTCTTTCTTTCAACTCTTTGAATTTTGGTGGGGCCATCCGGTATGGAGGAATGGAAATGGGTTGAGCTCCCGGAGCCACCTCAATGCAAAATTCAATATCCCTGTCGGGTAGCATCCCCGAAAGGTCTGCAGGAAATACCTCGGGAAACTCACGAAAAATAGGAACTGAATATATAGAAGAAACCTCAGCATCAGAGTCACGAATATGAGCCAAAAACCCCTTCTCAACCATGCGACAAGACTTGGAATAAGAAATCACTCTGCTAGGAGAATGACAGGAGTCCCTTCCCATTCTAGTCGAGGAAACCTCGACAAAGGTAAAGTAATTGTCTTGGCATGACAATCCAAGATGGCATAATAAGGTGACAACCAATCCATGCCCAATATATCGTCAATATCGACCATGTCCAGAAGAAAAAGGTCCACACTAGTTTCAAGACCCTCTATGACTACTACGCACGAATGATACACACGATCTACCACACTAGCATCCCCCACCGGCGTAGACACATAAATAGGAACACTCAAGGAATCACGGGGCACAACCAAATACGAGGAAAAATAGGATGACACATAAGAATATGTAGACCTCGGATCAAACAAAACTGAGGCATTTCTATTGCAAACTGAAATGATACATGTAATAACAACATCGGAGGACTCCACCTTAGGTCTAGCTGGAAATGCATATAATCGAGGCTGCGCTCCACCACCCTGAACTATGCCTCTGGGAGGACCTATGATAGGCGGACCTCCACCTCTAGTGGGATGGCCTCCACCCCTAGCGGTCTGACCTCCACCTCTAACAATCAGTCCCCTACCTCTGGCTACCTGACCCCTACCCCTAGCTAGCTGGGCAGGTGGTGCTGAAACTATAACACAAGAACCCTGATACTGAGAATTATTTGATGCGCGAGGAAAATATCTTGTAGTGTTCCTCGGATCACCACAAATGTAACAAGACCTGCTGAGACTGCTGGTCGGCAAGCTGACCCTGTCGACTAGTATAAGCACCCTGAACACTCTGGAAAGGAGGTGCACTGATAGGAGCTGATGGTGCACTGTGGACTGGCTGAGCAGAAGGAGGCATATAAGAACCACGACAACCTGAAGTACCATGAGATGCCTGAAGTGCTGAATAAAATGGCCTAGAAGGAAGGCCTCTGCTGAAATTAACCCTGCCTCTAGATGTGGCACCACTGAAACCATCGTAATGGCGAGGTCTCTTGTCAGACCTCTGACTTCCTATCCCGAGAACCAACTCCACTCTCCTGGACACATTAGCCGCATCCTGAAAAGAAATCTCAGTCCCTGTCTCTTTGGCCATCTGCAACCTAATGGGTTGAGCAAGGCCCTCAATAAATCGTCTGACCGTGTAAAGTAAATCATCTCTTATAGGTGATTCCTAAACGTGTAATCTTTTAGATTGACACCACATCAAACTTAGGTAATCATTAAAGAACGTGTAAAGTTCTTTTAGATTGACACCANTTTGTTTGAGCTCCTTGAACCTAGATCTCGGAATATCCAAAATTCTAGGTAGAGTTACCGCCATGATGACTTGTCCTCGGCCATAGTCCCATTCCCTTAGATGATTTCTCAACTCCCTCTCTAGTTAAGCTTTTTGTAAGCGGATCCACCATATTATCCTTTGATCTTACATAATCAATAGTGATAATTCCACTAGAAAGTAGTAGTCTAACGGTTTTATGTATTCGTCGTATCTGACGAGACTTTCTGTTATACATAACGCTCCCAGCCCTGCCTATTGCCGCTT
>ML363769.1:0-32299 GCA_005239505.1 Nicotiana paniculata | reverse complement strand
TAATTAATTTAGCGAGATTTTGTAGGATTATACGATAGGTAAAAATCACGTGCTCACAACGGTGTCCTAGATAGAGGTAAGTGGAGTGCTAGTCCGAGAAGAATAAGGTACGCAGTTTCCAGTATACTACTTAAGTCAAACTTTAGGAGATGCTGAAACTAGATACCTGCACCTAGAAAAACTAGCACTTGCGTAATAAGCGCATCTAGAAAACTAAAGCCATATTTTTCAGTGTCATCCTATATGTGTCATTACCACATATCCCCTTCGAAATATATTGCATAAGCCCGAATTATCGGGCCGACTGGCCAAATGGGCCGTCGAACTTGGCGGGTACGATATTGAGTATCAGCCCCGAATGACCATCAAGTCTCAGATATTAGCAGACTTTATGGCATATTTTTTGCCAACCCTCGTACCAGAAGTAGAATAGGAACTACTGCCTAAATCGGGAACCTTCTCGGGGGTATGGACCCTCTTCATGGACGGGGCCTCGAACATGAAAGGTCCGGACTCGATATTGTTTTAAAACCGCCTATGGGCAATATTGTTAGACAATCGATTAAAATTGTTAAACTGACTAACAACGAGGCTATGATTGTAGGTCTTGAATTAGAAAAGAACTTGGGAGCGGAAGTCATTGAAGCTAAATGTGACTCCCTACTGATAGTTAATCAGGTAAACAACACTTTCAAGGTACAAGAAGATAGGATGCAAAGATATTTAGACAAGTTGCAGATCACTTTGCATCGCTTCAAAGAATGGACTCTGCAACATGTACCTCGGAAACAGAATATCGAGGCCGATGTACTTGCCAACTTGGGATCATCGGTCAACGAAGATGAAATTAACTCGGGGACTATCGTCCAGCTCTCGAGGTCCGTAATCGAGGAAGGGCACGCCGAAATAAATTCCACAAGCTTAACCTGGGATTGGAGAAACAAGTATATTGAATACTTGAAAAACGGGAAGCTACCCTCGGACCCTAAGGAATCAAGGACCCTACGAACTAAGGCAGCTCGGTTCACATTGGACGAGGATGAAACGTTATACAAAAGGGCGTTCGATGGTCCATTGGACGTATGCCTGGGGCCGGGAGATACCAATTATGTGTTACGAGAAATCCATGAAGGCACTTGTGGAAAACATTTTGGCGCCGAATCACTAGTTCGAAAGGTCATTAGAGAAGGATACTATTGGGATATCATGGAGAAGGACTCTAACGAGTTCGTTCGAAAATGCGATAAATGTCAAGGGTTCGCGCCGATGAATCATCTACCCGGTGAACAGCTTCACTCGGTCCTATCCGCGTGGCCATTTATGAAATGGGGGATGGACATCGTCGGACCTCTACCATCGGCCCCAGGTAAAGCTAGATTCATATTGTTTATGACTGACTAATTATCTAAATGGGTTGAAGCGCAGGCCTTCAAAAAATTTAGGGAAAAAGAAGTGATCGACTTCATATGGGATAGCATTGCATGTCGATTCGGGATACCTGCTGAAATAGTGTATGATAATGGAAAACAGTTCATCGGAAGTAAGGTAACAAAATTCCTCGAAGACCACAAAACAAAGAGGATACAATCGACGTCGTATCACCCTAGTGGAAACGGACAGGCCGAATCAACAAACAAAACTATCAACCAAACTTGAAGAACAGCTAAACGAAGCCAAAGGGAAGTGGAGAGAAAAGTTGCTCGAGGTTCTATGGGCATATAGAACAACATTGAAATCCAGCACTGGGGCAACCCCGTTTTCTTTAGTCTACAGATCCGAAGCCTTAATACTCGTCAAAGTCGGAGAGCCCAGCGCCAAATTTTGACATGAAACAGAAGAATAAAACCACGAGGCAATGAAAGCCTCGAATTATTGGATGAAAGACGAGAAGCGGCGCTCGTTCGAATGGCCGCCCAAAAATGAAAAAATCGAGAGATACTACAACAGAAGAACCAATCTTCGACACTTCAGAGTCGGGGATTTTGTCTTAAGGAAAATCACAATCAATTCTCGAGACCCTAACAAAGGAAAACTCAGTCCTAACTAGGAAGGACCCGATTAGATTCTCGACATAGTCGATAAAGTGTCATACAAGCTTGGAACAATGGACGGTGAGCCATTGTCAAACAATTGGAACATATCACTTCTCAATCGATATTATTGCTAAGGTATGTATCTTTCCCTTTTCGTTTGCTTAAATATGAGAAACTAAATTATTGCAGGTACCCAGCCTAAGAAATCGATACCTCAAGTTTTAAAGTACGCGTTGCACTCTTTTTCCCTTAGACCGATTTTTATCCCAAATATATTTTTTCCGGCGAGGTTTTTAACGAGGCAACAACTATGTGCTACCTAGGGATAATTAAACAGTATCCAAGTCTTCTTTGCAATTAACCTCGGATACTGGGGGCATCACCCTCGAATGTTGTGCAAATGGGTCTCGATAAGAAAATTTTTGTAACGGGCCAAACGTTCGAATGAACCGTGTCCATGTAGAATAGTCGAGCCCCGATATCAAAACATTTACGCATGTATGAATATTACAAAGAAGTTCTCTCTTTTTCCCAAAACATCTCGTGTCTGAAGTAGGGTTTCTATTATATAAGTCGTATACTTATGACCTATTGCGCAAAACTATCACTCACGAAGAACAGCCCAAAGGCCGAACGAAAACGTACTTCGAACACTTGGGGACTGCTTACTCGAGCTATTTAAAGTTCAGAGTTATAAGACCTCAAAGAGGAACCCTCCATTATACATGCCAAGACCATCACACTCGGGGACTAACATTTTGAACAAGTTCGAAATTTTATCGGGAAACAAGTCCAAGAGACATACCCGAAGGCTATGCCTATATTAAAGACTACGATCATATGAAATGACTATGGCCGAAATTACGCGGCTCGGAGACGTCCGACTTCCGCCATAAACTAACGGCCTTCAAATATTTTGAAAAACTGGTTAAATAAGGCTACCCTCGGCAAAGCAAATAAGGGCTTCGATAAATCAGCCCCTAAATAATTCAAAGCTTCGATAACATCAACCTTCAAGATGTTAAGTCATCTCAACACAAACATGTTAAGAAAACTTGGGTTCTGATCACCGACCCCTCGAAAAATCCAACGGGTATAAAAAATATATGCTAAGGCATAAGAAATTTTCACTAACTCTTTCAGCTGAAGAGGGAAAAATTATAGCCGCTTTTAGAGGTCAAATTGCCCCAACCTAAAAGAGCCTAAGAGCCGATATAAAAAAGCATAAGGGCTGATATAAAAGAGTCTAAGGGCCGATCTCATGAGCGCTCTCATCCGATTCAAACCTAAGGGTCTGGTTATTGCGAGCTTAAACAAACAATTCAAGCTCGAGAACTAAATAATCGTCGATACAACCTAAGGGCCTACCCTATCCTATAAAATTATTCGAGATTGGCCAATGGGGATAACTCATATATTAGTTCGAGACATGCCGTCCCTGAGACAAATTCCCAAATAAGCTTCGGAGTCGGGGACTTGCCTTCGTAACTTGGGGACTTTCCCCGAAAAAATAAAAGCCTAAGGGTTTATTTCGATCGCAAACTAAGCTAAAAGAATACGCCAGTGGAGACAATTAAAACATACAAGGACAAAGAGACATCAGGAAATATTTTTCATTGCACCAAAAAGATACGTACAAAGGGGCCAACCAGGGCCTTACAAAAGGAAAGAAAGAAAAATCTTAGAAAAGGAAAGAAAGAAAAAGCTACAACTTCGTCGTTATCGGGGCTAGCCTCCTCGACACCGGATCACTCCCAAATAAACTTAGGCAGATGCATCTCCCTCAGAGGCTTCATCATCGGATCCACTAACAGTACCCTCGTCATCGGAGAGCAAAGCGGCGGCCTTATCTTTTGAAGCTTTCGTTTTATCGATTTCTGTATAAAGGTCAAATCCACGAGCATGTATCTCTTCAAGAGCCTCACTCCGAGATCGCTACCTGGCATGAGCAACAACACGAGAAAATTTGGCCTCAACAGAAGCAAAAATTTTGTGCGCCCGAAGATTGGCGGCCTCGACATCGGCTCTATAGGAGTACACAAATGCCTCCGATTTGGCTTTAGCCTTAGCAAGAACGGCTTCAACCTCCTCGGTCCTACGGGCTCGAGCTAGACTTTTTTCCTCCGCACTTCGGAGGTGGCGCTCAGCTGAAGTTAATTGGACCCGAAGAGCATCCTTCTCTGAGGCGAGGCACTCCATGTGCTGCCTCTACCCTAGAGTCTCGGCCTCTGTCACCTTGGCCTCTTCTTGGAGCTGCAACATCAATTCGGCGTTCTATTGATACTGTGGAACCAAAAGATCCATCACAAAATTGGAATCGATATTTTACTAGGTTTCAAGGAATTATCTTACCCTCTCGAGGAGCTCGTTGTTGTCTTGATGAGCCCTTGTAAGTTCTGCTCGAATGGCCGCAATTTCCTCCTCCTTTCGAACGTAAAGGAGTTTCAGGTCGTCCCTCTCCTTTTGTAAGACTTTTGAGCTCGGCCTCACATTGGGCCAACTCCGTCCGAGATTTTAAGGATGCCTCTCGATGAAGCACCAAAGCTTGCTCACAAACAAATTGGTTAATATCAAATTAGAAACGGGCAGAAGCGAAAAGAAAAGGGAAAATACTTACCCGCTTCAAAAGGCGTTGAGCTTCATTGAAAACAAACGACACATCCAGCTCGGGGTCATCTTAGAGCCCGTCAAAGCTGTCCTGAAACATGTCGCCCCCTTCGTGGCCTATATCCGCATTTGGGATTTTCATAGCCTGGGCATCTTGGAACTGCCCCTTGGAAAATGAAGGGCCAGGTGGTGAATCATCTATATTTATTGCCCCGAACGAATCGCTCGGGGCGCACTCCTCTCTCTTAGGGGCCTCGGAGCTAGACCCTTCAGGGGCATCCACCGATTTTTCAACACAACAAGAAATTTCCTTACAATCGATAGCTCGGGGACTTCACGTACGTCTTCATCCGAGATTCTCCCAACTTGGGAACGAACCGACTCATTCACTGCCGGCTCAACAACCTCGGGATCTGCAATACTCCCTCCCTCGTGGACTACCAAAACACAGTCGTCATCGTCATCTTGTGCGTCGACAGACAAAACGACGGTATCAACCTCTGATTTTTGGGCCTTAATTTTCTTGGGTTTTGGGGAGTCGGAGGATGAAACCCTACGTCTTTTCATTTCCTTAGGCGGTCGTGAAACTTCCCCTTCACCAGGCGGGGTGGCCTCATGGCTACGCTCTCTCCGAGACCTGCATGGAAAAAATGGGTTAAAACCCGGTGCTCCTACGGAAGAGCGTCGGCTCATAGTCAGAGGAGCTCACCATGATTCTTAGCTTCCCATCGGACCTTGGCCAAATCTCGCCAGCAACATTCGAAGAATGAGGAAGTGGAGACTAGTTGGTGGACCCAGTCTTCGAGGTCCGGGGAATGCACCAGGAAACCAAGCAGAAGCTGCACCACGAAATGGAATTCAGATCAAAGAAGGAAATTTATCGAACAAGAAATCAAACGCCGACGAAAAACGGCCTTACGTTTCATGTTCCATTCCTCGGGGAATGGCACCTTCTCAGCAGGAATCAAATTAGAGGTCTTAACTCAGACGAATCAACCGATCCAGTCCCGATCCTTATCTTCATCTATGCTCGAAAATACTGTTTTAGTATCCTGGCGCTGGAGCTTTATCAAACCACCCCGATAGAGCCGAGGGCTATACAACCTAATTAAATGATTGAGGGTGAAAGGAATTCCCTCGATTTTGCTCGAGAAAATCTGAGCAAGATCACTATGCGCCAAAAGAGGGGTGAACCTGCCCCAAAGTCAGTCGATACTGGCGGCAAAAGTCGAGTATAATCGGGTCCACGGGCCCCAATGTGAAAGGGTAAGTGTAAACACTCAAAAACCCTTTCACATGAGTTGTGATATCCTCATCAGGCGAAAGAGCCACCACTCCTTTGTCTTTCCAATTGCAGTCCCTTTTCACTCGCTTGAGATCGTCCTCAGATATCGAGCAAATGTAACAAGACATGGGTTCACACCGGCCAGGAACTGAAGGGGGTCTATCCACCTTAAATTCGGAGGTCAGTTCGCATGGTCCGAGAACACACTCCTCCACGTGCGGCTCCACCGGCATCTTGTCGCCGGCCAACTTCGAGGAAGAGGCTCTTTCCTTCTGCAGCACTACTTTGGAGGTCTTAGCCATGGTTGTGGACAAGAAAGGTAAAAAGCAATAATATGACTAGCGAAAGAATAGAAGGAAGGAAAAAAGGTTTGAACGACGGGAGATTTGATCAAAGCAAGAGAGAAGTTCTAAGCAGAGTAAAGTTTGAAATCAATGAGGACGTTGGTATTTATAGATTTCAAACGATGGTTCAGCGTTGCTAGCGACCGACCAACGACAAATAAGCATTAATGATTCTTGGGAACCGAGCCGACGGGACATTCCGGTCACATCTAACGCTCACACAACGAAAATGACTTCTTGGCCAAGGCATCGGGAGATCAGGATTCAAATTGTTTCTTATTCTTCCATTATAAGAAACGCGGGGACTATCTGTGTACGGTAAAATTGAGAGGCTCGATTATAAGGCCTCGAGGGCATACCTGAAAGCAAGTCCTCCCCGAAAGCAAGTACGCATCGAAGTAAGCCCAGGCTCGAGGAATGTGTAGACCGATGGATCGGGGTCAGACTAGATCGACACCACAGTAACAGGATCGCGAAATATCCGCGCTCAATCATCATTCCCGACGAGAATCTCGGAGCCAGTAGAACTATTGGCGGTTAATAATGTCCATCATGTATCTTACTTCCGCAATTAGAATCATTCCTTATTTAGGATTCCTCTACTATATAAAGAGGAACGCTATTCGTTTGTACGGATCCATCATCACAATTAACACAACGCTCTAGTTCTTACTCACATTGCTGGATGCAAAGCTCTTTTATTTACTGTTAGTTCTCCGCATTTGAGTTGTTCGCATTATTATAGCTATTCTTGGCAAACCATTCTCGAATCTAATCCAGATCGACGTCGACGACTTGCAATTATACGGGTTTGATTTATATAAATCATTTAATTCATTATTTGCTTAATTATTTACTAATTAGTATTGAATTAGATCGCATATCATTATAACTGTATTACAAACTTAATTGTTACTGGTATTTCAAGGTAAACATTAATATATTAAGGAAAAAGGTAAAAACATAAAAAGTAGTGTTGATGGTAGAAAATCTTAGGATAGATATGCTTGTTCTCCTTAAATACTAAACTATTCCTTGTAAATCATTGCTTTCTATGTATCAAAAACCAGCCTAAGGTTTCCACTTTGGGCTAGCACTTGAAAACTTGATTGTAAAAATAAAAAATAAACTTTTTTTTCTTTGGAGGAAAAAGTAAAAATAAAAAATACCCACGAGTTCATGTGTCAACAAAATAATGAAAATCTCTACTTTAATCGAATCCTATAATTATTTCTGTGCCAAAAAGTAGTACACTGAGGCAATTTCCCTCCTGTTTCTTTATGTCTACTTGTTTTTTTTAGGAAAAGTAAAAATAGGAAAAGAAAAAGGTACAAAATTTTCAGACAAATTGTCTTTGTTTGATTTCATAAAGTTAGTTTGGACATCAAGTGCAGGCTGTACAGGCCCTGTTCAAAAGAGACAATAGGCCCAAAAATATCTTTAATGATTCCTCTCTTACCCAAGTCGGTGCCACTACCCTTTTTTTTTGTTTGTATAATTACCCTCAAGAAAATTGTATTTACCTCCAAATTTAATAAACTAAGTACCGACAAGTTTCCTATTATACTTATACTTAATGATTATTAAGGATACTAGGGAAAAAAAGAAAGAAGAAAAGGGATATTAGCCTGGGGAAGCCGGGATATTTTAGATTGTAGAACGACGACTTCAAGTATATTATATGAACGAAAGCTACTAAATTCTGTTAAACCTGTATCTAAATTTCTACTCCGCCACGAAATTTTAGCCATGTGGATTCGGGAGTGAGTGATGGGAGAGAATTTAGGTTAAGGATGGTGGCATGTAAGTTCATAACTGCTATAATTATGTTTTTCTTGAGTCGACAGTCTATCGAAAACAACTTCTCTATTTTTACAAGGTAGTTGTAAGGTATACATAGTGGTGGATACAGGATTTTCGCTAAAAGGGTTCAAAAAATAAAAAAGTTATAAAATTAAAAGAGAGTGTGGACAGTGGGAACTTAATCAACGACCTTATAAAGATTTTGATCCCTCTTAACCACTGAGTTATGCTTTTGGATTGTGTCAAGGGGATTTAAAATATAAAATATAGAGGTACAAACCGGATTTTGTCTTACTTGTACAATATAAATTTTCGATGAAGGGGGTTCGGGTGAACACCCTTCTGGGCCCCTACACCCGCTCTTGGGATATGCGTATATATTATCCTCTTTAAATCTCACTTATCGGATTACACTGGATATATTATTATTAACGGTGATATGTAAGATTAAGTGTGCTTTAACTTTTAGACAAAATGACAAATACAACTTTGATAAGTATGGGCAATGTATGTGTGGTCCCTAAAAGATGAAACACCACTCACTCATCAATGCGTAAAGGATGTCAAAAACAGCTGAGTTGCAAGTGCAGATGTTGGGCATGCAGGGGAAGGAAGCAGCTTGGAATGTAGTTTTTTGCTGGATATCCAGCTTTTAACTATACTCTTATAAATATACTTTGACAATTTTTAAATAATTATTGATACTAAACAGTGTTTTAAAAAGTATTTTCGAGGCGAATCCTGGAGTGAGGCATACCAAAAATGTCCCAAGATTATGGTGTGGGGGCAAAAGTCTCAAGAGGCGTACGCCCAGTAATTCAGGGCCTACACCCTGACATTTGATGCGCGTTTTTATAGTGAGGCGTAAGCCCTAGAAACTTTTTCAAATTAAAACAAAATTTGTTGGGTAAGCCCAATTTTTTTATTTTGTCCACTTTTCTGCTAATATCTCCCAAAAGCAATGAATGTTCAATTTTTCTTTTAACAAATACAAAGCGAACTCCATTGTCATTCGTGGCAGCAAATTAAATTCAAAGTTCAAATTGCATGTTAGTCATCCTTTTTGCTCCTCCATATAGAAAACTTTATTCTTTTCGATTCAAGTTACTTGTGCTTGTAAGTAGCGTATAATAGATTGTTTTGACTAGTTTTTTGTGGGAATAGAGCACATCTATATATGTATTTTTCACATATTTATATCTGTATTCAATTTTTATATAATTTTACTTGTTTATAAATATTTACTGTAATTATATTTTTTTATAAATTAAATACCTACAGGAATGCATCGATACTTACATGTAGTGAATGCAGCGATACTTACGCTTGTTAATTAAAATCATATTAGAGGAAAACCATATTAGAATATCTTAAGGCAGAGGCAGAACGAGAATTTTGAGTATATGAGTTTTCTAGGAAAGGATGAGTTACTGGGTTCGAATCAGATTATTTACACATATTAAATATATTTTTTAGCACAAATACACGGTCTGAGCCGAAACTATTGAATTGTATCAAACTTGAAGCTAGACTTGTAGCTTTTTCACTACTTTGAAGCAAGGGCAGAATAACCTTATAGACACTTTTGCTTGTCTTGTTTGACATCCTGCCTTCTTTACTCCATGGAGTTTCATCCAGACACATCTAGTTATTAAAATACATTATCTTGAAATCTTCTAACGGGATATAAGATGAGACAAGTAAAAGTGTCTAATAGGCTATTCGGGTATAAGTTAGAAAACCTAATGATCTTTAAAGTCTCATAGCAGAAGAACTTGACAAACTAAATCCAGAAACACATACGATCATCTATTTATTGGTTTGATATAAACATCGGTGAGAGAGGTGACTTGGTAGATAAGGGCAGAATCACCTTTCTTGCATTTAATCCGTGGGTATTCTCTAATGAAAGACTCATTCTTCTCCAGCCAAAATAACAAGGACAACTACTATCTTATATCCACAAAAAATTTGGTCCACCATTTTTGTTACATTCCTCGCACTCCATATCTTCAGTTATTACTGTAGACCAATTCTTGTACAAGGGAAGGATATATTCCAACCCCACCCCCCATGTGCCAATGTACAAAAAATATGGTGCTCAATGTGTAGATATTACATAATTGAGGCCTCTCTTATGCATTTGTTAGCTGGCTATTTTGTTTGGGGTGGAGCCACAGTGTTAGTTGCGGGTTCGTCTGAACTCAGTAGCGTCTCCATTATCCAAAATTTTCATGCACAATCCACTGTCATCTATACCTCAACCCGAAGCCGCTACTCTACGTCCGCTCCTGTCCGCCGCCCACTAAGATTCAAAATTTTCGAAATTCAAATTCGAGATCTGGTTAAAGAGGAAGGGATCCTGATCATTATGCCATACTTCTTATCAGTGGAGGACGCAAGTGCTGGGCAAGCGAGTTCAACTGAACCCGATTCACCAAAAAATAATAGTGTATATATGTATAAATTACGATTAAAACAACGTAAATTTTGTATAAATATTTTATTTGAACTCACTTGACAACTACTATTATACGATTAAAATTATGTACTTTTAAGGTTGAACTCGCGTGTACAAAATTTTGAGTCCGCCACCGCCTCTTATATAGATAAGAACAAGCTAAAAATGGTTTGAAAATGTAACACTTCTTGTTATAGGTGAAACATCAAATCTTCCCCATAAAACAGGAATTGGGTCAATGCACACGAGTGTGCGGCTCCTAGTTTGCTGTTATTATTGCGTGTAGGCCCAAATACAACAGTCGTTGTTTGGATTTGGCTAAAATTGGGCCCTACTCCAGTTTCTTGCCTGGTTGAGGTTGTCATCAACCCTATAAACCAAAGATATAAATACAGTCAAACATCTCTATAACAGTTTCATTTGTTTCGAATATTTTTGATTGCTATAGCAAAATGCTGTTACAGAGAATATATATTATAACATAACATGAAAATTGATTTCGAAAAAGTTTGACTTTTATAGTGAAGTATTTTTATATAGAGATGCTGTTATAGAGAGGTCTGATTGTAGTAAGTTGGAAAAACTATACAGTATAACCATAATAGTCGGTAATATATATATATTTTTTATACATTAATGTCTAACATATGTATATACATAATTCATGTATATATTTTGTATATTAACTAGCGAATAAAATTATTTTTGACCGATCGGCCAAATGTGTAAGTTACTCTGATAAATTGTTGGTGAAGTGAAGCCACGTCGATGCATTTAAACACCATTTGCGGACTGTAACTGGGCCAGGCCCATTTGTTTTGGTAAAACTTGAAACCCTCTCATTATAATCTGGCCTTTTATTGCTTGGATTGTGACCTTTCTCTCACTCCTCGGTTCTCTCCCAAATTTCAGCTATCTCTGAATTTTAATTTCAATTTTGACTTCTTTTTTTTCATGTGATACCCGTTTTGGGACCCCGATGAATTCAGATTCGCGTCGCGTGAGGCCCAGTAAAGTGGAAAGTTTGCCCTACTAAGATTTTTTCCGTTTTCAAAGTTAAAATCCGAGACCTCTAATTATGGTGGAATGAAGTTAGGTCGAGAGATCCTATTCATTCCACGTAATTCTCGCTAATGGTAATGTTTGAAAATTCTGGTGAAAAATAGAGTAAAAAAATAATTATACATTCATATTACCTACTAATAATGGATTGAATAATGAACTTTTTAAAAATCATAAATGAATAAGATCCATATTATCACTTCAAAAATGGATATTTAATGAATAACCAATAGATTTAACTTTTACATTTGTAACTATCAATTTTGGGAGACTAGAAATTCTTTCAAAACTAATCACACTAAGATACCATGGATAGTATGAGATAATATGTGTATTATCCATTTTCTATTCGTATTAAATATAGACGGATCAAATATTTTGTCCGTTTTATATTACTCATTTTCGACCCGTCCATATCCGTCTCGATCAATGTATTTGCCACCTCTATTTCGAAATACCTTGACAGTCACATATGGAGTTAAAATGGTTATTTTGATATAAAGTTTGTCCCCATTTAGGTTGTTCGAATACAACTTTCACGTTTGGGCGGAATGATACAGCTTATATCTTTTGTTGAGTTTAACTAGTAGTATAAAGAATTTTAACATTATCAAGTTGTTAGAAATCTTTATGAGTATTTTTTATAGCAATTAATTGGCAACCCGCAAAACATGGTAAATGACATGTTCCACCACGTAAAATAACATTTAAGAAAATTTTGGATTGAAAACTTGTTCAAATTGGATTCTTTTGATTTCCGTACCGAAAACATAATTACAAAGTTGTTCCAGTTCTTTAATTGATTGGCATTAACCCTAGACCTTTGCTCCGAGAAATAAATTAAAACTTTCTACTCGAGCTCCATCATGGACTATTTACATTCCAAGACAACAAAAAAGAGGGGTTCTAGTGAAACAGAACCAATGATGTCGAGCCAAGAGCACCTTCATTTCTACATAAAATGGTGGATGCATAAATCCACAACGGATTCTGTCCTTCAAGTCGCACATTGCTTTCTACCACATCATTTCAAACGAAGTTTTACCATAACATTCCTCTAAGAACCGGTATGGATTTGATTCAATTATGAAATCATGAATAGTCATTGGTTGGGTTGATGTATAAACACTATGGGTGAAATAATTTTTACATTGTGGGTGTATAATTTAAATTGTACACTATTAGTATAATATTATATTAAAGTTTTGTAGCAAGTTTTTTTTTTAGATTATTAATTTCACTTATTATTACTATCTTTTAGGTGACTTATTGTATAAAAATTCTTTTATGGGCTATGCACATTATTACACACCATCTGGATATGGGATTTCACATGGCTTTGAAAACAAAATGGGCCTAAACTCTCTAACATGGACCACTAGTAACAACTTATATAAATAAAGATCATATTAGCTCTATTGCACAGAAGCATTACGTTTTATGATCTATTCTATATAGTACTACTTTGTATTTATGCAAGAAACGATTTTCACGACTAGAAAAAGAAATATTAGAATTAAGAATATTTGTTTCCTCCAATAGCGATTTCAATAGCGATTGCAAGTGTATTCATTACTCTCTTGACCCTTCATTTCTTGTCACCCCTTTTACAAGGCAGACCGATGCACAAAGTATCTCACGTTTAGGTACAATTCGGGGAAGGGCCGAATCCCAAGGGCTGCGACGAAGATAGTCTACCCTAATGCAAGCATTAGTAGCTAATTTCAGCGCTCGAACGTGTGACCTATAGATCACATAGAGACAACTTTACCCTTCCCAATTAACCGAAGTTGGCTGAAAAAAATAAAGATATGGAATTAATGCAAAATTAGAGAGATTTATTTTTGCTTGAAGCTCATGGAATGAGTGGTGTATCCAGGAATTGCAATGAATGCAAGAAATGACTAGAAATCTAGCAATTGTAGTAATCAGCTGGAGAATGTTTTTCAGCATTTAATCAATCAAAGTATTAAATTTTGGGCAACAATTGAATGTGATAGGAAAAACATGTCTATACCATTAGTTTTTTTTTCTTTTTTTTTTTAATTAAAAAAAATCAGTCTCATTCCTTCAATTTCTTTTTCACCTTGAATTTTAATTCCAATAATTGGATGAAGTTTTGAATAAAAATATATAGTTTTCTTGACTTAATGACTTGATTTGGACACAGTACCTACAAAGGACCACCTCTACAAAATTCAGCTGCTTAATGCAGTAAAGTCCATTGCTTTCTACAATTATTACTTGTTAGGTTTGGAAATTTAAGTGTATTTATATTCTAATAGCTACCTGGAAATGCAGGTTTTTTCTTCCATTAATTCTCTCAAAGAAATTGTTTTATTCATATTTTTGCTATCTTAAATAATATGTATTGAGTTTGTAGTAGTGGAGTCTAGGTTCTTTAATAAAACTGAATTGTCTATTCAAGAAGAGAAGAAAGTGATAGACTTAATGAAATGATAATAGGAAATGTCAAATTTTTCTTCTTTCATTTTATGCAATTATGCGGACTTAATGCAACAATTGACTTCAGGCTATGAGATTTGACTGACTGAATTGGATAATTCCTAAAGTGTTTTTATATCTTTCATATGATTAAACAACAACAACAACAACTAACCTAGTATGTTCCCGCCAGATGGGGTCTGGGGAGGGTAGTCTGTACGCGGACCTTACCCCTACCTAGCAGGTAGAGAGGATGTTCCCAATAGATCGTCGGCTCAGGAACGGTAATAAGAAGAAGTGGATAGCAAGAAAGGAAAAAAGAGGGAAAAGAAAGAAAAAAAGAGAGATAAATAATAAGTAGCACTGACAAGGGATACAATACCTGAGGCGAACAAAACCACATAATGTAATAAAAAATCTAAGAATATGAAGGGACATGCGTGCTACTAAGACTATCAATGAGCAATTAAAAACCACCCACTAACCATCTACCTTAATCCTCGACCTCCACACCTTCCTATCAAGGGTGATGTTCTCATTAAGCTGAAGCAGTGTCATGTCCTGTCTAATCACCTCTCCCCAGTACTCTTAGGCCTACCTCGACCTCTTCTCAAACTCGCCATGGCCAACCTCTCACACCTCCTAACAAGGGCATCAATGCTTCTTCTCTTAACATGTCCGAACCATCTCAGCCTCGACTCCCGCATCTTGTCCTCTACGTAGGCTACTCCCACTCTATCTCGGATAACTTCATTCTTAATCTTATCTCTCCTGGTACACCCATACATCCATCTCAACATCCTCATCTCTGCTACTTTCATCTTCTGCAGGTGGGAGTTCTTGACTGGCCAACACTCATCCCCATACAGCATAGCCGGTCGAACCACCACTCTATAAAACTCGCCCTTAAGTCTTGGCGGCACGTTCTTATCACATAAAACGCCGGAAGCGAGTCTCCACTTCATCCATCCCGCTCCGATGCGATGTGCGACATCTTCATCAATCTCCCTTTTACCTTGGATAATAGGCCCTAGATACTTAAAACTCTCTCTCTTGGGGATAACTTGAGCATCAAGCTTTACCTCTACGTCTGCTTCATGTGTCCCGTCACAAAATTTCACTCCAAATATTCTATTTTGGTTCTACTCATTTGAAACCTTTAAACTCCAAGGTTTGTCTCCAAACCTCCAACCTCGCGTCTCGTCAATCAACACTATATCATCGGCAAATAGCATACACCAATGCACCTCCCCTTGGATGTGTCGCGACAGTACATCCATCGCTAAGGCAAATAAAAATAGGCTAAGAGCAGATCCTTGGTGCAATCCCATCACCACAGGGAAATGCTCCGAGTCACCACCCACAGTCCTCACCCGAGTCTTAGCATCATCATACATATCCTTAATCACCCTAATGTATGCTACCAGAACGCTACTAGCCTCCAAACACCTCCACAGGACCTCCCTCGGGACTTTATCGTACGCTTTCTCAAGTTCAATAAACACCATATGCAAGTTCTTCTTCCTCTCCCTGTACTGCTCCACTAATATCTTAACCAGATGAATCGCTTCCATAGTCGAACGCACCGGCATGAATCCAAACTGATTCTCGGAAATGGACACACACCTCCTCACCCTGGCCTCCACCACCCTCTCTCAAACTTTCATAGTGTGACTCAACAGCTTGATACCCCTATAATTGTTGCAATTTGGATATCACTCTTGTTCTTGTAATGCGGAACCATCGTACTCCACCTCCATTCTTCGGGTATCTTCTTCGTCTTAAAAATAACATTAAATAGCCCAGTGAGCCACTCCAAACTTGCTCGTCTCGCGCTCTTCCTAAATTCCACCGGAATTTCGTCTGGCCCCATCCCTCTGCCCATGCACATATCTTTCAAATGATTATATTGACATTTGGCCTAATTTGATAAGCACTACGAAATGCAGTGTATTAGTAAAAGATTCCTTTATTATTAATTAGAGATTTTAGATTCGAACATATTGTTTGAAATGTTGCATTAGATTGTCCCTATATGTTAATTTACCCATGCATTTTTTACTTTGACACAAAATTATTATAAAAAGAGTTGAAGCCTATGGGAGATTATAATATATATATACCAAAAGAAAACCCTTTTCATCTTATTTATTTTATAAGAAATCCAATAAAACCCCTTGTGTTCACCTAGCTCTCTCTGTACGAGCTTGGCTGGCGGAATCGGAGGCTGTGATATAGTTTTTCGAGAATTCAATAGCTTTTGTTCAAACTTTGTATATGCATTATAATTTTTACTGAATATTAATAAATCTTTGATTGTGAACCTAATTATTAACTTGAGATCGCTATTGAAACCTGTAAATTTTAAATTTTGAATCTGCCTCTCCATGTCGTGAGTGCAAAATGAATTTAATAACAAAGATATTCTACTATGAAACTAAACTAGGACAAAAATTAGTGGTGGACAAAATCCGGGATTGATATGAGATTAGAAAGGATCTGAAATCATATCATATCATAATCAGCTTTACTATAAAGTTTAACATTCCAAGAACCCTTAAAATTGACAGCTTCATCCATATCATACCTAATCTTACTCCTCTTTTCCACTCATATTAAAATGAATACTACCCAAATAAAAACTGATTCACCTTATCTTTTTTAAAATACCAAGTTGATCTTGTTTGCCAGTTTGTACCAATATGATCTCTTATCACAAAAGGTGGCAAATGAAGGGGCGTAATGGAGTAACGGTAAAGTTGTCTTCGCGTGATTTATTGGTCACATGTTTGAGCTGTGGGATTAGCCATTGATGCATCAAAATAGGATGCTTATGTCACACCCCTTAGGGTGCAGAGACGAATCCAGAATTTAATGTTTATGGATTCCTGCAACGACCTCGATCGAGTAACTTTTCAATAGTAATTGAATTCACATTTAAATATTTATAGATATATAGTGAATTCTTCGAACACATTTACACTGTTTGGACAAAAGCTATTTGGTTCACATGAATTCGTATGTCGCAAGGTGAATCCGCTCGTGTTTGGATGTGGGCCTTCCCTAAATCTTGCGTGAACTCGAATATTTCGTGTACGGAGCTGCCCTTTATAAGGAAGGTAGTAAATCTTCAATCACTTTCTCTCGTATCAAAACCAAGATTTGGTATCCATGGCTCTCATACCAAACTCGAAGTTCATGGAGGTTAGTTCATTCTTGACTAAAAAGAAGAGAATTAGTTGACTTTTAACATTTCTTTTTTCTAATTACTCATTAGATTAAACAATAAATTATTAGTTAAAAATTACTAATCAGAATAGAAAATAATTAGGATCTTGGGTAGGCTGCACAAGAACAAAAAAAATTTAATTTTGATACTAGACATTCCAAGCAATGAGTGTTTTAATCAGCCCCCACCTAGGGATCCATTGTCTCTACTTCAACCAACATTTAGAATAATATTATTGTGGTGAAGATTCCCCATATATTGCAATTTCAAGAACTTGCACATTAAACTAGATTAGTGATAAACACTACTTTAATTAACTATACATCCTAAGTGTAGCTGATGTAACGTGTCTCTTCAACATGGTCATTAGAAAATTAATTGTGAAATCAACTTAGATCTGACTAATTGTTAGACCCACACTCCACCACAAACCGCCACCATTTATTTTCTTTTTTTCATTAAGGAAAGTGGCATTTTCGAATGGGACAATACTAAAAAAAATAGGAAAAATCAACCCCAAAAAACAATCGATGTTGGTTGGCAATTGGCAAAAATCGACCGAAAACTGATTGATTCGTGACGGTCGGTAATCGTAAGTTCGGTATAGCCAATCGACCGACTTTGGTCGGTATTTTTCGCTCGATTTCGGTCGGTCAATTAAATTCCAAAAAAAAAAAAATATATCGAAAAATCGATCGAAGTCGGTCGGTATTTTAATTATGTAATTAAAAAATGCACCATCTAGGAATCAAACCGGGGTCTGTACTGTGGCAGGATACTGTTCTACCACTAGACCATTAATGTATTTTGTTTTTGTTGGTCTTTAAGCCTAGTGTAGCTTAATTTTAAGCTTAGTCTAGCTTAATTTTAAACTTGGTGTAGCTTAAAGAGAGTGAATGGAAAATGGTTGGAAAAGAAATGGAGGGAAGTGAAATTTTGAATTAGTGCACTTTGTCCCTCATTGGAAGAAGGAAAGAAAATCTATGTGTATATATAGAGAAGCTCTTCTTCTAGCTCTTAAAGAGTTGAGAAGAAGGCAAGCCTCGCGCCATCGTCGTCGCTCGCTCGACTTCGGCTTCCGCTTCGGATTTGGTCAAAGATTGATTGATTAATCTTTTTGGACAAAATGACCCACGACCCGGTCCGGTCCGACCCGTTTTCTTTCCCGGATGATTTAAATCCGTTTTTATATTTTTCGCAATATTCATACCTGTTCAAAACAACTATGGCTGGTCTGAAAGGATTCACACATGTTCCAACAGTTATGGCTGTTCTGAAAGGTTGCAAAACCTTTTCGGAAACAGTACGAAATTGGCTATAAATATACCTTGAATGCCATAATTTTTACTTACTAAATTTTCTGATCTTCTTCTTCTTCTACACAAAATATTCCAGTGTGTTTTACAACCATCAAGTGGTTCGCTGATCACCAGAGTTTTTGGTACCGATATGCTGGTGAGTTAAATCGTTCTATCCTGGGAGGATATATTCCAACACCTCGGGTACTTGAGGGGAATAATTTTCTTAAGGACACACTGTGTATTCAGTGGGCTCGGTTTATTCTTACATTATTTTTCATAGAAGAAAGTAAGGACGCCTGGACTAGCGCACCCGCGCTCAGCACGCGCTAGTGGTCGCGCTAGTAAGGTTTCTCACAGTCCCTGGTAAATTCCACTAGCGCGGCCGCGCTAACCCCGCGCTAGAGCCTGCACTAGTGAGGTTTCGCATTGTTTCTGTATTTACAGAAAGTTTATTATTTTATTTTACAGCAGTACAGATTACTAACAGTTTTAAGACTGTCTTTTATTTCATTTATACTCTTTGATTGTGTTTTTGCGCGAAAATAACCGACCAATGTCGGTCAATTTTATTAAAAATACAATTATCGACCAGATTTGGTCGGGTTTTTAAAATGATCGGACGAATTAACTGACCGATATCAGTCGATACGTCTTTTAATATTAATTTTAATTTATTTTAAATAAAAAATCGACCAAAGTTGGTCTCTTTCTTAAAAAAAAATTCAAAAATAAAATATTTTAGAAAACCGACCGACTTCAGTCTGTTTTTCGGCCGACCGAAATTAGTGGATTTTTGCCGAATTTTTGTTAGTGGGAGTATACTTATTTTATGTGATGTTTGCATTAAATTGAACAATTTAACCGCAACCAAAGTAAAAAAAATTAAAGTGAAAAAACCACATAGAAAATTATTATATCAAAAGAAATATCCTGCCTTTATTAGTTTGATACAAAAACAAGATAAATTTTCTTTCTTTAACAATTATCAAGATTCATATTTGCAAAAGACAACATGCTTCCGTAAAAAAGTTTTTCTTCCCCAAGTTCTCTCGGTGCATGTTAAGCTAACGTGCGCCGTTCTCGCCATGACTGGAAGGAAAGCTTGAGGACGTCTGAAAAAGAAACAAATTCGTGTGGATACCAAAATACCTAAGCTCAACACCATGGAAAGAAGCTCAACAAAGTTCATGGAGACAATTTCTGGGCAGTCGAAGGTGGCAACTGGATCTGTTTCTCTAGCACAGATCTATAATGGAGAAGCTTCAGGATCAGCTAAACAGCAACAGAAACAATCAAACCAGAGCCCAATCCCAATGCATGTGGATCTACGAGGAAGTATCACACCTCGTGCAGTAAGAGAAGGTACTGTTCCATTGAGAAAAGAACAGGAAAATACGGCTAAGTCACAAGCTGGAATTACTGTTCCATTGGAGAACAAAGAGCAAAATACAGTAGAGTCTACTTAGGCTAAAGTGTTAACTGGAAATAGAGCTGCAGGAAACGGTATGAATTTGAACTATATAACTCCTGAAGTCATAGAAGGAAACCTAGTAGCTAAACTTGAGAAATCAGAAATTGAGGTGGAGAATCAGAAATGGAAAAGTGCCTTAATAATCTATGTTTTGGGGGAAAACCTGGCTATAATTACATGAAAAGGTATGTAAATCAGATGTGGAATACAATTGCTATGCCAGATCTGTTTTATCACGATGAAGGGTATTATATTGTGAGATTCCAAACAGAGGATGAGATGACGGAAATACTGTGTGCAGGGCCTTATACTGTGAACAATAGGCCAATGATTATGAAACATTGGTCACCTTACTTTGAATTTGCAGCATAATGTATGACGGATATTCCTTTATGGGTAAGGTTCCCTAAATTGCCTATGAATTGCTGGAGTGGGAATTCATTGAGTAGAATTGCTAGTACAATAAGGATCCCAATGTTTGCAGACGAGTGTACTGCTAAACAGACCAGAATATCTTATGCTAGAATTTTAATAGAAGTGAATGTGACTAAGCCTATGCCAACAAGCATTCCAGTCATGAATGAAGAAGGGGTGATCTTTGAGCAAGCAATTGAGTTTGATTGGAAACCAGAGTATTGTGAAAAATGCTTAAAGGCAGGTCATAAATGTAATGGTAAACCAAAGGAGAATGATAGAAATGAACAACAACAGCAGAGAAGGAAACCTCCACCAGTGAAACAAATATGGAGGACAAAGGTACCTGCAACCAATGAAGTGAGCCAGATTCAAGTGGAAGAAGTAAGCAAGGGAGATGTGAATACTCCTAAGCTAACAAATGGAAGGGAAGAACAGAAGGGAGTAGATGAAGAAATAGAAGCAAACAAATTAGAGGACAAAGGGAAAAGTATAACATTGAGTAATGACAAACCAATGTCATATGCTAAAGCAATAATGTCTTCAGTGAGGATTCAAGCACAGTCAAGTGCAACTGTGATAGCAACTATGAAACCACCTAATATAGGCGGTCAACCTCAAAATTGATCATGTATTGGATGGTATGGAACATAAGAGGTACCAACAAGAGGTATAAACAAAAAGAGTTGGGTACCTATATAAGAGAGAATAATATAAAATTACTGGGGTTAGTTGAACCTAGAGTAAAGAAGGAAAAGTCAGCTCAAATTGCACAATTAATAGCACCTGGTTGGCAAATGCAATAAAACTATGAATATGCACGGAATGGGAGAATCTTGATAATTTGGGATCCACAGAGTTATAATATAGCAGTATTAGGAAAGTCTGATCAAACAATTCAATGTAGAGTTATGGGCAGACAAAATGGAGTAAATTGTATAATGACAGTTGTATATGGTTTTAATATAATTGAAGCAAGGAACTTTATGGCAAAGATTGAAGGATGAGAATCCTAAGAACAATGAACCATGGATAATTTGGGGTGATTTCAATTCTATCTTAACCATTCAAGATAGAATTGGGAAAGCAGTTACAAGTAATGAAATACAAGATTTAAAGGAATGTGTACATGCCTTGAATTTGAATGAACTGGCATGGAAAGGTAACTAGTACACGTGGTCGAACAAACAGCAAGGATCTGATATAGTGTTTAGTCGAATTGATAGAGCATTGGGGAATGATGAGTGGATGCAAACATATGGATACATGGAAGTTGATTACACACTTCCATTTATATCTAAACATAAACCAATGATTATCATAATGAGGAGGCAAGTTTCAAATGGCAAAGTTCCTTTTAGGTTCTTCAATGTTTGGGAAGATCATCCAAACTTCATGACAATTCTGGAAGAAGCATGGAGAGAACAGTATGACCAAAATCCTATGAGGAATATATGGCAGAAGTTGAAGATGCTTAGACCTTTGCTGAAACAACTCAATAACAGGGAATTCAAGGGTATTAGAGAAAATCTGGAAACAAAAAGGAGTTCATTACATGATATTCAAGTTAAGATAGAAAATGGATATACAGATGAACTAGTTGTGGAAGAAAAGCAAGCACTAGAAAGCTTGGAGAAATGGTCACTGATAGAAGAGAGTATATTGCAGCAGAAGGCTCGAGCTACATGGATAAAACTGGGAGATGCAAATTCAAAGTATTTTTCAGCAGTCATGAAGGAAAGAAGACAAAGAAAAGTTACTGTTGAGTTACAAGATAGATTTGGGAATAAAGTGACTGATCAACAACTAATCCAAGAGGAAATTATAAGCTTCTACAAAGCTTTGATGGGATCAGCAGCTGGAAATTTACTTGCAGTCAATAAGCAAATTATGAAGTAAGTGCCAGTTCTGAATCATGTTCAACAGTTGCAATTATTTGCAGACATCACTGAGCAAGAAGTGTATGAAGGATTAAGTTCTATTGGAAATGATAAGGCTCCAGGAGTTGATGGATACAATGCATTATTTTTCAAGAAAGGATTGTCAATTATAGGAGCTGAAGTTACCAAAGCAGTTAAATTTATTTTTGATAAAAGCTATACAAGGCAGTGAACTGCACATCCATCACTATACTACCTAAAGTTCCTAATCCTACAAGCATAAGAGAATACAGATCAATAACCTGCTGTACTGTGTTATATAAACTGATTGCCAAGATCTTAGCTAATAGGATACAAAAGGTAATAGCTTCAATCATTTCAGAAGCTTAGGAAGGGTTCATCCCAGGAAGGAAAGTAGCAGATAATGTGATACTTGCTCATGAATTGGTTAAAGCTTACTCAAGGAAGCATATCTCTCCTAGGTGCCTAATCAAAGTTGATATTCAGAAAGCTTATGACACTGTGAATTGGAGATACTTGCATCAAATGTTTGATGAATTAGGCTTCCCAACCAAATTCAGCAACTGGATCATGGAGTGTGTGACAACAATCAATTATACAATTCTTATAAATGGAGAAGCAACAAAGCCATTTGATGCTGCTAGGGGATTGAGATAAGGGGATCCTATGTCACCTTTCTTATTTGCCATAGCCATGGAGTACCACAATAGGAACTTAAATACCTTGAAATAGGAGAATACTTATCACTTTCATCCACTGTGTGCAAGGATAGATCTAACTCATTTGAGCTTTGTAGATGACCTTCTAATGTTTGCAAGAGGAGATGCAACTTCAATAAAGCAGATACATGATAGATTCAAGACTTTCTCAGCTACCTCAGGATTGAATGCAAATCTAGCAAAGAGTTCTATTTACTTTGGGGGAGTCAGTGAGGAAGATCAGAAGGATATACAAAAAGAACTAGGTTACATTCTAGGGTCACTGCCTTTCAAATACTTAGGCATACCTCTAGACTCTAATTAACTATCAGTATTGCAATGACAACCACTTGTTGATAAAGTAGTGGCAAGAATATCATCGTGGACAGCAAAGAAGTTGTCTTATGCAGGCAGAATTCAGTTGGTGCAGCATGTGATATTTGGGATTCAAGCGTATTGGGCTCAGATTTTTATCATTCCAACCAAGTTGATCAAGACAATTGATGCTTACTGTAGAAGCTATGTTTGGTCAGGAGAGAATGTGATAACAAAAAAGGCTCTTGTTTCTTGGGACAAAATATGCTCACCTAAAGCAGCAAGAGGGCTTAATTTTGTTAACTTGACTTTTTGGAATCGAGCAGTTGTAACAAAAACTACATGGGAGCTGGAAAATAAGAAGGGCAAGTTATGGATAAAGTGAATTCACAGTTATNCTGTGGAAAGTATTACTAATGATCAAGGCAAGAAGCAATCAGTTATAAGGCAGGTTTACAGTAAGCTGATAGGAGAATTGCCAAAGATTCCATGGAAGGGGCTCATGTATCAGAACCAAGCTAGGCCAAAAGCAACATTCATACCGTGGTTACTAATGCATGGTAGACTTCAAACTGTTGACAGATTGAAGAAGTGGAAGATGCAGATAGAAGAAGCATACTGCTTTTGCAATCAAGCTAAGGAAACACGAGAACATTTGTTTGCAGAATGTGTTTATGGTAGAGAATTGTGGGGCAGACTTATGAACTGGATTCCAATGAAGGCAAACTTCACATCTTGGGCAGAATGGCAAGACTGGATAGTACAGAAGACAAAAGGAAGATCACAACTGGCCAAGATCCTTAAGATGATAATTGCAGAATACGTATATGCAGTGTGGATGGAAAGAAATTCACGAATTTTTGGGAAGACAGCTGCAACATGGGACATTCTTGCAAAGAAGATAGCATGTGTATGCAGAATGAGAGCCGAGGGATATACTAAAGTCTTGTTAGCTAAATGTAATTACTGAAATTATAGTGGATAAAATGTTAGAAGGAGTAAGAATAGATAGAATCCAGTAAGGTAGATAGGTCGAGTTTGCCTACAGTTTTGTAAATATTACTTTGGTGGTTAATAAAAAGATTTAATTACCAAAAAAAAAAGATTCATATTTGCCTCTAGGGTTCACCTTGATTTTTTGCCCTTTTTCGCCAATTTAAGAAGAAGAAAAAAGGAATAGGGAAAATATATTTAAGTTGATGGCTATAAAATTAATTATCGAGTGGAAATCTCAACGCCAGTAAATTGTTAAATTGTTTTACTGCTACTTATAACATAGTAATAGTTTTTAGACACTCATTGAGGACTTGTGAACCTTATAATATAATTTAGAGAATATTAAATACATTATTTTGATAAATAATCTTACGGTCAATGTGCTAATAAGCAAGTTTATATTTAAAAAAATAGTAATTACGTCCCAAGTCAATGGTTGACTAAATTGTTTAATACTCCCACTATTTAATTTTTGATAAAATGTCCCAAATTAATGATTAATAAAATGAAGAACTAATAAGTTTTGACAACTGCTATTAACATAATACTCTAACAATTTTCTCTAAGTTTTATCCCAAAAATAGTTATTAGCATCAAGTCAGAACCTGAGAAAGTAATAAATGTCAGAAAAATCCGGACATGCAAAAGTTAGCATAAAATAACCAGAAGACAATCAACTTATTATAACAGCAGAATCTCTTCTGCATATTCCTAAATATTTTCACCAATAACTGAGACAGATGAAATATTCTGTATTATTAAAAAAACTTAAAATATGATACTATTAGTGCAAGACATGAATACAAATTTTCACCAACAGCGTTTGCTGTGGAGTGGTAAATGCTTCTTTGTTCTTAGTCAAAGATTTCAGATTCGAGCCATAAATATGAATTAATTCTCCTTTGTTAGGAAGCGCTTAATCACTCGAATTCGAACCCTAGGTATGAAGTCTCCTTTGTTAGGAAGCTTTAATCAAAGATTTCGGATTCGAGTCCTAGATATTGAGTTTCCTTTGTTAAAGTGAACCAAAGATCTCGTATTCGAGCCATAGATATGGTTTCTCCGTTCCTACGAAGTGCTTAACCAAAGATCTTGGATTCGAGCCCTAGATATGAAGTCTCCTTTATTAGAAAGCGTTTGACCAAAGATCCTTGATTCGAGTCTCCTTTGTTAGGAAGCGCTTAACCCTCCTTCCTCCCTAATATAGAACTTTTCGGTACGAATCCAGATTTAGTAAACACCCAATGCAAACCACGAGTGGGAAACCAAAAAGATTACAAAATCTTCATGTGTCTAAAGGAAAATGCAATGCATAAACTTTATTGATCTGTTTAATAATATTTACCTTGCTACATATGCAAACAATAAGGTCAAGGTGGTCCTAAGATCAGTGTAAAGACACATGTAAGATTGTATTTTTTTTTTTTTTTTTTTAAATTTAAATTTAAACTATCCACCCAATTTTAGGACCACCCACCAACCAAATATCTTAAGAAGTTTAGGCTTATTGTAAAAAAGCGATAAAAACTCCAAAAGTTAACTAAGTGGTAGTCACTTTCTTGATATGCATATATTTATAGTCATATCCATCTTTCAAGATAGTGAGGGAGCTAAAGCCAGCTATGATTTTTAAGTTGTGGATTTTAAAAAGGGAATACTATTGGCATATTATACATTACCAAAAAACAATTTCTTGTAGTTTTGTGTGACATTGACACTACCAAAATATGCAAATCCAAAAAAGATTGAAAGGTTAATAAAAAAATAAAATAAAGAGTGTTTGTTTGGATAAAATTGTGGCTAATTTTGGTTCAGATAATGGGCTCACAATAAATCGTACTCCCTCTCACCTTTTACGTTGAGTTGCCCTTTTTATTTTAGTATGTCCTAATTTAAAAATTACTGTATTTTAATCTAAAAAATATTTAATCTTCTCATCTCATTTTATCACTTAATAACATGACTTGTTGGTACTCACTTCATCTAAAAGTTCCTCTATTATGAGATAATTTTGATACATTACCTGTGTGGGTGGAGCGGGGGTGGGGGAGGCCTAGGGTTCCCATGCACGGGATACAAAAAGTCTCATATATATATATATATATACACGCACAAAAAGTCTCATGTATATGCTGAATTCAGCCCCATTGGCAGTTTCATATGTTTAATTTTTTATATTTTAATTTTTTTAGTAAAATTCTGACTTTGCAACTAGTTATATATATATATATATATATTAATGTGTCAAAGATCTTCTTAAATTTGATCAAATATTGCCATATAAAATGAGACGATTGGAATATTAAGTGCGCGTTTGGACCTAAAATTGTAAAATTCCAAAAAAAAGGTGAATTATTATTTCAACGAAAATGGTATTTGAAATATTAGAGTTTTGTATGAACATGAATATAATTTTGGGTTACTTTTGAAGTTTTGTGAGTGATCTGAGTGAATTTTTTTTGAAAAATAACTTTTTGGAGTTTTTCAAATTTTCGAAAAAATTCCAAAATTCATCTTCAAGTGATAATTGCAAATTTTATGACCAAACACTGACTTCGAAAAAAAGTAATTATTTTTTTAGAAAAAAAAAGTGAAAATAATGTTATGTCCAAAACGGGCTCCAAGTTAGGTTAGAAGAAAACAAAGGAGAAAGGGGTTGGGAAGGGAGGGATGTGACTGAACAAGGGCACAGCTTGGGTTTGGGATGTTTTCTTCTCCTTGGGATGTGACTTGTCTCTAAGTCACCACCATGCCCTAAAAAAAGCTAAGAATGAGTGATGTTGATTTCGTGATATTGGTTGATATTTCATTTTTCTTGCACTGCCCGAGCGGCAACAACAATAACCCAGTAAAATTCTAGAAGTAAGGTGTCTGAGGAGAGTATGGTGTGTACGCAGACTTTACCCCTACCCCATGGAATAGAGAGATTGTTTCCGATAGACACGTTGCTCAAGAAAGTAAAAAAGACGAAAGAGACAATATATTAATACCATCAACAGAAACTATAGAAATAATAAAGCATTATAAGAAACCAAAAAAAAGTTGGAACGTAATACAATAACCGGTAAAGAAAAACGGGACAATAGTCTTGCACTCCCAAAGCAAACTTTCTATTCCTCTCTGATTTTGTTTGGCCAAAATTTTCATTTTTTTTTTAAACTAGGGAACATATTCAGTCATATAATAGTATTATGTAATTCTCTATGTTTCATTTTATGTAATAGTAGTACATTTTTTTGTAGTATGTTAAACAAATAGTTTTTTTTTTTAATATTTAAAATGTTTAAACTTTCAAATTTATCCTTAATATCATAATCTTAAAGCAGTACAATATCATATTATTTAACACTACATGTTCCCAAAAAAATTCCTTTATTTGTAATTAAATTTTGTCGCCGTTAAACAAGTTAACATAAAATGAAATGGATGAATTGTTGTCTAGTTAATTGCTGACAAAGAACCTAAGATAAAGGTAATAATTAAGAGTCTTTATAGGGAAAATAATTCAATTTTATTCATGGATGTATATAACTTTGTGTGTATATTATGAAAGCTACTTTAACATGATCAAGCTTAAGTTTAAGGTGGGCCATAGATAAGCACACTTCATATTTTATTTTAAGTTAATTATTAATTAACTAAAAAGTGAGATTCGGTCAAAATTTGGAGGAAAATTGACCTTTAAAAGTGAGTTCAATGTCATAATTTTGATTGTCTCGTAGCTTTTATCATTATGTAACGAATTAATTAGAACATGACATAGTTAGGGCTGATCAATGTAACACAAAAAGTGAATAGCATCGATCCATATTTTGTATACTTCTTATATTTATATATAGGTTCGGAACAAAAGCTACTAAATTCAAGTTCAAAATGTAACTGTAACTCGTCTAAGTAAGGAGTATTTTGCGAGGTTCAGAAATAAGGGCTTCCGTTCCATTAAACTCGAGAACTACGCTTATGTGAACTTGTTCATATTGCTAGTCCCAAGTTACAAAACTAATTATTTGTAATATGAAAATTACTAAACTATGTGTTAGTCGCCTAAAACAATACAAATTATTGAAAAGTCAAATTTTCAAAGCCAGAAAATGATGTCATCACCACATCATCATTTATATGCCCCGGGAGAAAACCCTTATAACAAAAAATCAACTTTTCATAATCAATATTTTAAACACAAACAATTAAGAAACGTAAAAATTAAAGATAGAAAAAGAAAAAAACGAGTTGCTGCATAGTTTGGTAACTTTATTCTTACAAAAAATAGTTTTGTAGCTTTAGGTGTTATAAAGAGTAAGTTTAGTGATCCTAGGTGAAATTAATCTGTGTTTATCTATATAAATATTTTCGTGTATCATTGGGGTTTTAAATATCTTATTTATAAAAAAGTTAAAAATAAAAATGAAAAAGGTCTTATTTCAGACTGTTAAAAGTTCTTAGTAATACAAACAAGATTGTTGCATTAATCCCAAGTGAATAATTTATGGGAAATTTTGAGCATCTTGAAGGAGCAGAATATGTATATAAAATAAAAAAGAGTCCAAAAGCTAATTTAAAAAACAAACAATTTGATATTTTTATAATTATTAGCGGTTAAACAACATCGGGGTGGTGGCGCAGTTGGCTAGCGCGTAGGTCTCATAGCTTAAGAGTAATCCTGAGGTCGAGAGTTCGAGCCTCTCTCACCCCATTTATATTTTTAAAAATCCTGAGTTCGAGCCTCTCTCACCCCATTTATATTTTTATAAGTAAGTTGTCTATATCACGCTTTTGGAGTGCTGCGAATACGGGATACTTTTGTATACTTTATTCTATTTTATGTGAAGGTGTTCGAATTTGGAGAGTGAAATGAATCCTTCTTCGACCTTAATTTTTTATATGCATCTTAAATATTTTATATTGTTAATTGTTGTGACTTATAGTACTTTTTATATAATTTTCAAATATGTAAATTTTATTTTAAAAAATTTAACGATTTTATGTTTAAATTCACGGTCAAAATTAAAAAGTTTAAATCTGAATAACCGAAGAATATCACATAAATTAGGACAGAAGGTGTAGCAGTTAAGTTAAGGCTGTTCTGAGTTTCAAGTTTGTTAAGTAACTGCTGCTTCATTTTCCACTGAAAAATCCTCCAAATATCAGAATTTAAAGTTTTACATTTCTTTTCCAGTTATATACATAGTTCATAATGTGTGAAACGAAATAAAATGAGGTTGGCTTTTTTCTTCACGAGATATCATTATTCATTGGTCAATTAGGAACTACATGCAATCATGTTGATATGCGGTGGTGTGTGTATGTGTGAGAGAGAAAGCTGGAAGAGAGAGAGAGATTTTGCAAGCTGCAAAATCAATTATAAAGATATGGAAATTAAACAGAAAATTGAAATTTTTAGTATAGTATAAATAAATCCGTGCAATGCATGGAATCATTCATTCATGTGTACATATGCATGATTGAATAGAAGAAGGACTGCACCTTCGCAGAAGAATCTCACCCCACCCCCTCACCCCACCCCCTCACCCCCTACCCCTTAATCCATTAAAACTTTAAATTTACATACAGTGGATGCGAGCCCTGAGAATAAAAGCTTCTAATAGGAAATGTTTTTTACTTGTGGCACGTTATTCGCGATAAAGTGGGTGGTCCTTATTGAGGAAGATGCGGGAAGCGTGACTTAGGTGGTTTGGTCATGTGAGGAGGAGGAGGAAGAGCACAAACACCCGGGTGAGGAGGTGTGAGAGATTTACATTGGAAAGCTTACGGAGAGGTAGATGTAGGCCAAAGAAGAGGTGGAGAGAAGCGATTAGGCAAAACATGACGCAACTTCAGCTTACCGAGGACATGACCCTTGATATGAATGTATGGAGGTCGAGGATTAGGGTAGTAGAGAGGTAGTCTAGAGTGGTTCATAATAATAGTATTGGCAGACAATCTCGCTTTCTGTTGGTAGTAGGTTTTTATGACTTACCGTTGTTTTCCTTCATTGTTGATCACCTTACTATCTTGTTGTTTTTATTCTGCTTTGATATGACTTCTTGTCTATATTTTCATTAATATGGTGCTTATCAGGGGAGGATCCACCCCTTTAAGAAGGAGTGACATTGCACCCACTAAGATGATAAATTTTTTATATAGGTATGTTAGAATTTTTTTTAAAGTAGGTTAAATATTTGATCATGGCACCTGTAGTCGTAAACTAGACAAAGGTGCCATGACTAGTAGACCTTTTTGAAAGCTTTTCTCGTGTGTAAAATTCAAGTTGAAATATATGTTGAACCTTGACCGACATTCCTTTTTCTTTGTGCTTTTTATTTTCTTTTGTCCCAATCATTTTTCTTTTCGGTTGCCTCCCAATTTTCTATTTGTCGTTTAGTATTTTTTATATTTTTTTCTCTATTCTATTATTTTATATATGATCTAGCAAAAACACTCAAAAAAGATACTCTAAAACTCTAAAATTATATAAAATAAGCACTCTTCTTAATATTGAAGTATCCAAAAAACTTGGGTCTTAATGGAAATTTTGGATTGAGTTCATTTTTCTTTTTCATCTTGTTTTTGCTATATCATACAAATTTATTATATGGTTCTTAAATATAATTTAAATTTCTTTGCTATTAAATTATGATAAAAATTTTGTAAACATTGCTTAAAAAATATGAGATTTATGATTTTGATTTTTTGGAACTTGTAGTTAATTTTATTTTATACTTATGGGGTATAATTTCCTTTTTGAAGATATTTTTTTTTAAAATTTTTTATTCTGATCGATGTAATTCTCTTATTGAAGATGTTATCTTACTTGTATAAATTTATTTTTAGTATACAAAAAAAGATATAATCTCCTGGTGAAAATATTGATTCTTGTGTTGTTATAATAAAGTTATTATGTCTTATTTGAAATACTAATTACGGTTGTTATTTGATATCTGAGATGTAAGTTTTATATTTACAAATAAAAATTATTTATTAGGTTGACCCGAATAAACTCAAAGCATCCGAATAAACGTTCGTAACAAATTCTATATTAGTCACGACATGATATATGTTAAAGAAAATTATGGCACCCGTCATCTTCAAATCCTAGATCCGCCTCTGGTGCTTATGCTTTTCTGAGCCGAGGGTCTATTGGAAACGACCTCTCTATCCTCACAAGGTAAGGGTAAAGTCAACGTACACGTTACTCTCCCCAGACTCCACACTCTAAAATAATACTGAATATATTGTTGTTGTTGTCGTATCGTATGCGGCACTAATCTGGTTTATTATGGTGCCGGTGGATTTCGAACTCCAGATGGATGCAAAAAGAACTCTAAATACTCCATCCGTCCTCTTTTACTAGTACTCAAATATCTATGTTTTCAAATTTATTGGAAGAGTTACAATACTAATAACCAATTAACAAGGATAATTTAATAAAATAAATCCTTAATATGTAATTTCTTAAGAGCGTGTCAAGTTAATAGAGAACTAGTACAAAAGAATAGAGGGAGTAATAATTTCAATACTAATTAATATACAATATAATGTTTACTTTTAGCATGCCGTGGTACAGCAAGTTGCAGTATTATGTTGCGAAAATAACACTATATAACCGCTTTTAAAATAATAATTAAAAATATACATTTTTTTTATATATATATATATACATTATGTATGTTATATACAAAAATATATAAATTTTATACATATTTTTCACTATCGAATGTAAATAATTTTGCGCGCGCTAAAAATAAAAATAAAAAACCAATTATGTTTCCTCCAACATCTAACCGGCCCCATTAATGGTGAAGGGAGAGAGAGAGAGAAATTGCAGATTATTATGAAGGGAAGAGGTGGACAGAATGCCACATCTGTCTCAAGGCAATGAAATCTCTTGGTTTCTCATTCTTTAATTTTTATATATTTTAGGAGTTGACCTCCTC
>ML363768.1:27970-43221 GCA_005239505.1 Nicotiana paniculata | reverse complement strand
ATCATAATTACTTGAGAGAGATTTATGATAGTTAGAGCGTTCATGATTGAGAGAGATAGCCAACTAAACTATAAGACATATCCAAGGAATAATTCACCAACGGGGGAAACCATAACCGTAGACCCTTTATTATCATTGTTTATATTATATTGTTAGTTAATTGCTAATTTATTATTTTGGTTATTAGATTTAGTAAACATCACCAATTGATATTCAAAAGTCTTGAGAAAAGTGATTAAGTAACAGTTTAGTATTTTATAGACTCAATTGATACGTAAATTCCCTGTGGGATCGACTTTGTGCGTAATACCCCAGATTATATTTGCAGCGCCCGTTTAGTCTTTCTATAAAACATAGTTGAGCGTGATCACCATCCTATGATAAATATGAGAACTTCCTAATCACTTCCGAGCCACAAGCAACTGCTTACTCAACCAGCTATGAACTTTTCATTTGATACCATCTAGAAGTAAAATCACTATACATCACATGCCTCTCACGCCAGAAGAAAATATACATATCTAACCGAGGTAGAAGCCATCTAGGACTCTCCGAATCCCATTTTAACAAAACCAAATCGTCAGGACTGAATCCTTCTCGTTCAAACAAGCTACGCAGGCTGTCAAAATCCAAGAGCATTGCCCCGAATCACACGTAGAACCTTACCACATCATAAACACTCAAAGAACCGATCTTACTCATTACTATGCCAATCCAATCTACTACCAAGCTGTCCTATTTCTCCGAGTTCCTTCTGAATTACCTTCTAATTGATTCTTGTCTTTGCCATAGTACCAAAATCCTCAACCAGCAATCACCATGCGAGACCCTAGCATAGAACCACATCGCCCAAAGGCTCATAAGCCGCTGGATATATCTTAAGCACCCCAAATGTACCACATCTCAAATACTCACTATAAAGAGGCTTTCTATGAATTTAAACTATTCTTCCCCTTTCATGATACAAAAATTTAGATCCCATAATAATATAGAAATGCCACAAGTCTTGACACCTTCCAATGTAAATCTCAGTTTCTAGCTAAACACACATCTTGAAGATCCCTAATTGTTATATATAAACCTTGAATCCATCAGAAACGTTCTCGAGATTCATCCACTCTACGCAAATCTCAATTAAACTGATCAAACAGATCGAACGGTTTGTGCCCCCATTACCACACCAATACCCAAGGGAGTAACCCACACCCCTAAATAACCAAGAAAGTTCATACCCCACACACACTACACCGTTTACAAATACAACTCAATCATTCAATAGATTCCATTTTCCCAAAGAGTATAATACATCACAACACGCATTATATGAACCTGAACTTAATGGCAGATTTAACACTTGAACTGTGGTCAAAGCAATCTTGAGCTTCTGGAAGCTCTCCCCACACTCGTCTGACTACCTGGATACCTTTACTGGATACCACGTGCCCCAAGAATGCTACCGAACTGAGCAAAAACTCACACTTGGAGGACTTCACATAAAGCTCCTCCTCCCTCAATCTCTATAATACCATCCTCAAATGCTGAGCATACTCCTCCTGGCTAAGAGAGTACACCAGGATGTCATAAATGAACACAATAACAAAAGGATCCAAATACAGCTGAAATATGTTGTTCATCAAATGCATGAACACTGCTGAGGCATTGGTCAACCAAAAAGACATCACCAAATACTCATAACACAACAGGTAGATCCACTTCCCTCCACAACCAAACTACATGAGAGCTCCTTTAGTACACTCACAACTCGAGGCCATATGCCAACTCAAGACAGAAGTCAAACACTCAACAGTCCTTGCTACATCTCCGGCCAATTCTTTTCGTCACGATTAAACAATCTGAACACATCTCCCCATCGATTCACACACGCCACGTAGTCATGAAGTCACAAAATCCCACCAATTAGAACACGAACGGAAATATAAGTCCCAAATGCATGTGTTCACACAATCAAAATCTTAAAACTCATGCTACAGAAAAAACACGGCCTCAAGTCCTCCAGACTGGCCCATTATCAACATGCTAAAAATCACATCTCATCCATGTAAATCACAAGTAATTGATGCAGGCCTATTACCGAGCGCCCACGTGCGCATTCAAATACATGAAAGGAATTCAAAGATCTACGCTTTTAGCTGAATAAATGGATTCGCACGACAAGAATTCAAAATGGGAGATTTTTCCTAAGGGTTCTGCAACCTCTCGAAGATAAGTACAGATGTCTTCGTACCGATCCGCAAGACTCGACTGAAGCTGCTCATGACCGGTGAGTCCTATGTAATCTAGGCTCTGATACCCACTTGTCACGACCCCAAATCTACTGGCCTTGATGGCGCCTATCGTAGCACTAGGCTAGCAAATTTGTTGTGCATAATATAAGGAACTTATCATTTAATTCAATAACGTGATTTATCATAAAACTTCCACTTTTAATATTTCATAAGTATGGATAATCAAGGAAAACCATCTAAGTAATATCCCAAAACAAGGAGTCAACAGTCATGAGCAACTAATTGGAACACAGAATTTGACATGATTTCCTTAATACAACAAGTCTAGGAAATGTAAATAACGACAAAATAGGAGGAGAAGGGTGGGGTTGCGAACGTCGTGCAGCTACCTCATAGTCTCCGGTAAATATCGCTACAATATCGCTACAGCGTGCATCCCGATCCATGTATCGTTGTGGCGTGCATCCCGATCCATATATCGATGCGGCGTGCAGCCCGATCCATATATCAATGTAGCGTGCAGCCTGATCCATATATATATATATATATATATATATATATATATATATATATATATATATATATATATATATATATATATATATATATATATTGTTGCGACGTGCAACCCAATCTATATATCCTCAGAATCAGGCCCTCGGCCTCACTCAGTCATCAACCTCACCAGCCACTCGAGCGTTTCAGTAAAATCAGGGGACTCAGCCCAAAAGAAAATTTCATATGTTTTAAAATAGAGTAGTGAAACTGAATCAAACAGTACACAGGAAAAATCATGGTAGAGGATATGCTTTCAAATCAAAACTGTGTGAGGACAATAGTAGAAATACCCCTGAGGGTCAAAACGGGTCGGCACAAGGCCCCAAACATGGGTTATAGCCCAAAACATAGTAATAATCTCAAAAATACGAAATAACATATGATTTCCAGTCAAATACGCGGCTTAATAGTTTCTACGGGATGGACCAAGTCATAATCCCTATCGGTGCACACCCACACGCCCGTCACCTAGCATGTGCGTCACCTCATTTCTCAAAACAATACGAAATACCGGGGTTTCATACCCTCAGGTCTAGATTTAAAATCGTTACTTACCTCAAACCGGATGAAAAAATACACCGCGATGCCTTTTCCCCTCGACTCGGCCTCAACGCGCCCCGAATCTATTCAAAACAGATTCATATCATCAGAATATGCTAAAGGAACAAAGCCCACTTGAAAATAACCAATTTACATCAAAAATCCCAAAATTGGCCAAACCCGACCCCCCGGGCCCGCGTTTCGGATTGTGATAGAAATTACAAAACTAGAATCCTTACGCTCTCACGAGTTCATGCATACCAAATACATCAAAATCGGACCCCGAATGTCCCCTCAAATCTCCAATTTATACTCTCCAATTTCAAGTCCTAATCTCCCAAATTTCCCCACTAAAACGTGATTAAACAATTAAATAACGGCCATAAACACGAGATACAAGGTCCAAGTAGCTTACCTTACTGAATATACTTAATTCCCCCTTCAAATCCCAGATCTAAGCTCCAAAATCCGTCAAAAATGGTGAAGAAATGAGTGAAAATTTGCGAAGCCAACCTTATATAGGTTCTGCCTAGCACTCTTGCACTTGTGACTCCATGATACGCACCTATGGTGCCGCACCTGCGGAAAATCCCTCGTAGGTGCGGGTTTTCACTTAAAACCAAATTCCGCATATGCGGCCTTCTACACGCACCTGCGCTCCTAGGCCAGGCTCCCTAATTCTGCATCTCTGCAAGGTAGTCCGCACCTGCGCCTTCGCACCTGCGGCTCCTTATCCGCAGGTGCGGCCACACCAGAAGGCCTGCACCCACAGCCAATTTACTACATTTTTCCAACTTCCAACCTTCCGAAATCAATCCCAATCCTCTCGGGGCCTCAACCAAAAGTTCCAACAAGTCATATATCAATATTCCAACTTAGTCGAACCCTCAGAACACTCAAAATAACATCAAAACACCAAATCAAATCCACAATTCAAGCCTAAGGATTTCTAAACTTCCAAAATTCGCAGACGATGTTGAAACCACCCAAACACGTCCGAATGACCTGAAAATTTCCACATACATCCCAAATGACGCTACGAAACTGTTCCAACTTTCGTAATTTCATTCCGACCCCGATAGCTAGTTTTCCACTGCCAACCAGAATTTGCCAAAAATCCAATTCTGCCAATTCAAGCCTAATTCTGCTCCGGACCTCTGAATGACATTCCGAACACACTCCTAAGTCCCAAATCACCTAATGAAGCTATCCAAGACACAAAAACCACATTCTGAGACCATTTACCTATGAGTCAACTTCCAGTTGACTTTTCCAACTAAATTACCAATTTAAGAGACTAAGTGTCTAGTCTCTCTCCACAACCATTCCGAACCTGGACCAATCAACCCAACGCAACACAAAAGAGCTGAACCAAACAAGAATGAAGCAGAAATGGGGAAAATAGGGCTAAAATCTCGGAACGGCCGGCCGAGTCGTTACATTCTCCCCCACTTAAACATATGCTCGTCCTCAAACGTGCCAAGAGTTGTTCCAAAAGCCATCAAAATCTCATAATAGCCTGACCACGCACATATCGGAGTTGATCCCACGTCACCCTATCCCGCATAGGTCCAATAGCACTACATAGCTAAAATTTCGTAATCCAACCTTACCCATAGACCTTAGAACCAAATTTCCACTTCTGAAATAACTTATAAGATCAAAGTCCCACAACTATAAACTGAATAAGTCTGAACACGTTGTATCAAGCCATATTCGTAACCCAAGATGTAATCACATGAAATACCACATGTCTCAAACACTCATAGAGATAACTCATAATCACAATAGCTACTCAAAATGACCCAATACCGTGAAATAATGTCTTATCAAGAAAATCCTCATTCTAACACTTTCATATATAGCCAATGATAAAAAACAATAGAAACTAGCAACCATCCATAGGATCAACAAGTGATGGAACTCCTTCTCTTCGACAGGAAATATAGCAAAATTTCTAAGTCGATCAGCATCAATATCCTCCCAAATATACCACGACCAGACCCGGTAGCACCCATTCCAGGTCGGGTGGCCTCTTCTCATCTACCACAACAACTCTAGTGACATGATGCATCAATACAGCTAAAAGCCACAACCCGTGCAGTCCGTGCACAAATATAAAACATCCCAAATGTACTCAAATCATGGAAAAATTGACTCCACTGCGAGAGCTATATCGCAAGCTCACCAGTATCACCATAACACAATGATGAGAACCTATCACACATCGTAGAACCAGAACACACAAATATAACTCGAAGGATCATACCTCCACAAAACTTCACTGCAATGAGCGACCCCATCCCAAACACTGTTCCACATAAAATACTTTGAGCCACCTTGCTCAAAATCAATAACCATGCGCAATTTGACATCAAGTACTCAAAGTGAATTGACATAACCACGGGGAGTCGGACGATAACATGCCACAGGAACCCGAAAGCACATAACTAATACGTCTCAATCTCGCAATACCCAACTACTTACCTTCCTCAAATCTCGCTACAAAGCCCAAATATTTCCGCACCATATGTGCATATAACCAACAATCACAACTCCTCAGAACACTGAATGGTAACTCATAGATCACTCCAGAACACGAATAAACTCAATGACAATCGAATGGTACATCCCTCAACAATAACAATTTGGAGACAACAATTCCGAGCCGGTGTAGAACACACACCTATAATGGCCTACCAATGAACCCTAAGTCAACTTTGGACACCGACAACAGATAGATAACTCGCAGAAAGCTCGAAATGATTGAATCATGGAACATACTAACATCTGACTAGCTTTGCTTATATCTTCACAGTCCACAGCTACAAAATAAACTATCTATGACAACTCTGAGTCTCGAAGTCCATGAAGTGCACGAATCACCATATCTGATCTTAACTCCATCGCTTGAATATGTAACACACTTCTAATACTCAAATCATTCCACTAAAAATACCCTTATAACTCTTCTTACCACAAAGCAACCTTGAACATCAGCAGTCGATCCAAGAAGAGAGCACCGTGATACTAATGAAGTACCCTTAACTCGAACACATTGCCTTTTCTGAAACGTATACCCTCATCAAGCCGCACCAATTAGTGATATCATTTACCTAGTCATCTGAAATTGTCCATGCTGCCCAAGAATTTATGGCCTTCCTTTCAGAACTGAATCTTGACCTCACACATACAAATCTCAACCCTACACAACATACCGCACACACCATGCCATCATATGATAAATATGAGAACTTCCTAATCTCTTCCGAGCCACAAGCAACTACGTACTCAATCAGCTAAGAACTTTCCATTTTATCCCATATAGAAATAAAATCACTATACATCACATACCTCTCACGCCAGAAGAAAATATACATCTCTTACCGAGGTAGAAGACATCCAGGACTCTCTGAATCCCATTTTCACAAACCAAACCGTCAGGACTGAATCCTTTTAGTTCAACCAAGCTGCGCAAGCTGTCAAAACCTAAGAGCATTTCCCCAAATCACACGTAGAACCTTACCACATCATAAGAACCTAAAGAACTAATCTTACTCATTACCATGTTGATCCAATCTACTACCAAGCTATCCTATTTCTCCGAGTTCCTTCTGAATTACCTTCTAATTGATACTTCTCTTTTCCATAGTACCAAAATCCTCAACCAGCAATCACCATGCGAGACCCTAGCATAGAACCACATCGCCCTATGGCTCATAAGCCGCTGGATATCTATAAGCACCCCAAACGTACCACATCTCACATACTCACTCTAAAGAGGCGTTCTATGAATTTAATCTATTCTTCCCCTTTCATGATACCGAAATGTCGATTCCATAATAATATAGAAATGCCACAAGTCATGACTCCTTCCAATGTAAATTTCAGTTTCTAGCAAAACACACATCTTGAAGATCCCCAATTGTTATATATAAACCTTGAATCCATCAGAACCGTTCTCGAGAGTCATCCACTCTATGAAAATCTCAATTAAACTGATCAAACAGATCAAATGGTCTGTTCCCCCATTAACACACCAACACCCAAGGGAGTTACCCACACCCCCAACCAAACAAGCAAGTTCCTACCCCACACACACTACACCTTTTACAAATACAACTCAATCATTGAATAGATTCCATTTTCCCACAGAGTATAATACATCACAACACGCAGTATAAGAACCTGAAGTTAATGGAAGATATAACACTGGAGTTGTGGTCAAAGAAATCTTGAGCTTCTGGAAGCTCTCCCCACACTCGTCTGACCACCTGGATACCTTTACTGGACACCACGTGCCCCAAGAATGCTACCGAACTGAGCCAAAATTCACACTTGGAGGACTTCACATAAAGATCCTCCTCCCTCAATCTCTATAATACCATCCTCAAATGCAGAGCATGCTCCTCCTAGCTAATAGAGTACACCAGGATTTCATCAATGAACATAATAACAAAAGGATCCAAATACGGTTGAAATATGTTGTTCATCAAATGCATGAACACTGCTGAGGCATTGGTCAACCCAAAACACATCACCAACTACTCATAACACAAAAGAAAGATCCACTTCCCTCCACAACCAAACTACACGAAAGGTCTTTCAATACACTCACAACTCAAGGCCATATGCCAACTCAAGACAGAAGTCAAACACTCAACAGTCCTTGCTACATCTCCGGCCAATTCTTTTCGTCACGATCAAACAATCTGAACACATCTCCCCATCGATTCACACACGCCACGTAGTCATGCAGTCACAAAATCCCACCAATTAGGACACGAATGGACATATAAGTCCCAAATGCATGTGTTCACACAATCAAAATCTTAACACTCATGCTACAGACAAAACACGACCTTAAGTCCTCCAGACTGGCCCATTATCAACATGCTAAAAATCACATCTCATCCATGGAAATCACAAGCCGTCGATGCATGCTGATACTGAGAGCCCACGTGCGCATTCAAGTACATGAAAGAAATTCAAAGAGTTACGCTTTTAGCGGAATAAATGGATTCCACGACAAGAATTAAAATTGGAGATTTTTCCTAAGGGCTCTGCAGCCTCTCGAAGATAAGTACAGACGTCTCTGTACCGATCCGCAAGACTCTATTGAACCTTCTCATGACCAGTGAGTCTTATGTAACCTAGGCTCTTATACCAACTTGTCACGACCCCAAATCTACTGGTCGTGATAGTACCTATCGTAGTACTAGGCTAGCCAATTTACTGTGCATAATATAAGGAACTTATCATTTAATTCAATAACATGATTTATCATAAAACTTCCACTTTTAATATTTCATAAGTACGGATAATTAAGGAAAAACATCTAAACAATATCCCAAAAACCGGAGTCAACAGTCATGAGAAAATAAATGGAACACAAAATTTGACACGATTTCCTTAATACAACAAGTCTAGGAAATGTAAATAACGAAAAAATAGGAAGGAGAATGGTGGGGCTGCGAACGTCGTGCAGCTACCTCACAGTCTCCGGTAAATGCTCCAATGATTTCACTCGATCCTGGCACCTGAATCTGCACAAGAGGTGCAATGAGTAACGTGAGTACGCCGACTCAGTAAGTAATAAATATAAATAAAGACTTGAGTGCAGTGACGAGCTTTTAAAATCATGTAAATTCAGATAATGAATATTAATGGAAATCAGTAAATCAAGTCAGGAATCTACATTCCGAATTTTTCATAAAAACTCCAGTTTTCCCTATTCAAATCTCATATAAAACATTGGTTCCACATTTATCATTTGGAGGCAAAAATGTAAAGTGGCGTGAAAACAGTAGTTTCATAACAAATAAGCCCCTCGTGCACAGTATCACTCACAAATAAAGCCTCTTGGGCAAGCCTCTAAGTCACTCGCGACTCAACTCTCGTCAATCAGCACTCATACTCACCATTCACGCTCAATAGGTACCATATAGTAACTGCTTCGGTGTGCAGCTCGATCCATAAATAGTCGACTGCGCTCACTGGGGGTGTACAGACTCCGGAGGAGCTCCTACATCCCAAGCAATATATCGCTGAGGCGTGCAGCCCGATCAAATATCGCTACAGCGTGCAGCCCGATCCATATATCGTTGCGCGTGCAGCCCGATCCATATATCACTGTGGCGTGCAGCCCAATCCATATATCCTCACAATCAGGCCCTCGGACTCACTCAGTCATCAACCTCACCAGCCACTCAGGTGTTTCAGTAAAATCAGGGGACTCAGCCCAAAATAATTTTTCATATGTTTTAAAATAGAATGGTGAAACTACACCAAACAGTAAACAGGAAAAATCATGACTGGGGATATGCTTTCAATCAGAATTGTGTGAGGACAATAGTAAAAATACTCCTGAGGGTCAAAACAGGTCGGCATAAGGCCCCAAACATGGCTTACAGCCCAAAACATAGTAATAATCTCAAAAATACGGAATAACATATAATTTCCAGTCAAATACGCGGCTTAATAGTCGCTACGGGACGGACCAAGTCAGAATCCCTACTGGTGCACACCCACACGCCCGTCACCTTAGGTCTAGATTTAAAATCGTTATTTACCTCAAACCGGATGAAAAACTACACCACGATGCCTTTTCTCCTCGACTCGGCCTCAACGCGCCCCGAATATATTTAAAACAGATTCATATCATCAGAATATGCTAAAGAACAAAGCCCGAAATTGAATAACCAATTTACATCAAAAATCCCGAAATTGGCCAAACCCGACCTCCGGGCCCGCATTTCGGATTTCGATAGAAATCACAAAACTAGAATCCTTATGCTCTCACGAGTTCATGCATACCAAATACATCAAAATCGTACCCCGAATGTCCCCTCAAATCTCCAATTTATACTCTCCAATTTCAAGTCCTAATCTCCCAAATTTCCCCACTAAAACGTGATTAAACAATTAAACAATGGCCATAAACACGAGATACAAGGTCCAAGTAGCTTACCTTACTGAATACACCTAATTCCCCCTTGAAATCCCAGATCTAAGCTCCAAAATCTGTCAAAAATGGTGAAGAAATGAGTGAAAATTTGCGAACGCAACCTTATATAGGTTCTGCCCAGCACTCTCGCACCTGCAACCCCATGATACACACCTATGGCATCGCACCTGCAGAAAATCCCTCGCAGGTGCGGATTTTCACTTAAAAACCAAATTCTGCATCTGCGGCCTTATACACGCACCTGCGGGCCTGCAGGTGCGAGACAACCTCCGCACCTGTGCTTCCAGGCTAGCCTCCCTAACTGTTCACCTGCGCCATCACACCTACGGCTCCCCGTCCGCAGGTGCGGCCACAACAGAAGGCCTGCACCAACAACTAATTTGCTGCATTTTTCCAACTTCCAACCTTCCGAAAATCATCCGAAGCCAATCCCGAGCACCTTGGGGCCTCAACCAAAACTACCAACAAGTTATATATCAATATTCTTACTTAGTCGAACCCTCGAAACACTCAAAATAACATCAAATCCATAATTCAAGCCTAAGGATTTCTAAACTTTCAAAATCCGCCAACGATGCCGAAACCACCCAAACACGTCCGAGTGACCTGAAAATTTCACACACATCCCAAATGACGCTACGAACCTGTTCCAACTTTCAGAATTCCATTCCGACCTCGATATCTAGTTTTCCAATGCTGACCAGAATTTGCCAAAAATCCAATTTCGCCAATTTAAGCCTAATTCTACTACGGACCTCTGAATGACATTCCGAACACACTCCTAAATCCCGAATCACCTAATGAACATATCCAAGCCACAAAAACTACATTCCGAGACCATTTACCTGTAAGTCAACTTTCAGTTGACTTTTCCAACTAAATCACCAATTTAAGAGACTAAGTGTCTCATCTCTCTCCACAACCACTACGAACACGGACCAATCAACCCAATGCAACACAAAAGAGCTGAACCAGACAAGAATGAAGCAGAAATGGGAAAAATAGGGTTAAGCTCTCGGAATGACCGGCCAGGTCGTTACAGGTTATGGGTGAAGTTTATTTTCGAAAATATTCGGAATCTGGGCACGTGGGCCGAGGGTGATTTTATCGGCTTTCCGAGCGGAGTTGGGAATTGTCGTAAATTGAATTTTTATGAGTATTAGAGTATATTTTCATTGGTTTGCGCATTATTTGGCTAGTTGTGGTGCGTTGGGCATCGGATTGAGGTGTTAGAGCATCATTGGAGCCGGTTATGGAACTTCGGAGCGAGGTAAGTCTCCTTTCTAACCTTGTAAGAGGGAATTAACCCAATAAGAGAATTAAATTATTATTTGCTTCTATTTTGTTGGGGCTACGTACGCACAAGGTGACGAGAGTCTGTACGTAGCTACTAGTTATGCCTATGTCCGGGTAGTTTTACGCTTACATCATGCCTTGTTGATATTATCATTGATTTATGTTTATTGTTTGCCTTAGGAAGGAGAGGGATTTAGTATGCTTATTAAATATTTTTGAAAGGAGTTGAAATTGTTATAAAAACGGGGATCTTGAATGTTTTCATGGAAATTTCATATTTTGAAAAGAATGGAAGAATGCTTTAATAACTTCAGAAATCTATATCTTTACCGCGTCGCAAGTATGATTCGCGAGCGGGGGTAATTATTTTAAACTATATTTTACCGCGTTGCATGTATGATTCGCGAGCGGGGTATTTCTTTAAGTTTATGTTTAACCGTGTCGCATGAATGATTCGCGAGCGGCGTATTTCTTTAAATTTATGTTTGACTGCGACGCACGGATGATTCGCGAGTAGGGTAATAGATGCATTTATGGTTCGCGCCATTCGACTAACGTAGTGCACAGTTTACATTTATGTTGGATCGGGTCGAACGTCCTTGGTGGTATTTGTGTGTGATAATAGGACTGGAAGTCCCTTTTTATAATCAGTATAATTCATTGTTTGTGTGATTATGTGTTTTAAAGGAAGGAAGTGACTTACGCTCTTAAATAAGGTGAAGACTTGTTCAATTATTTCTTGTTCTGAATCCTATTTTTGCACATCATGCTTAATTAGAATTTTATAATATCATATTATTGGCCCTTAGTAAGTGTCGAAGTCGACCCCTCGTCACTACCTCTTCGAGGTTGACGGGATACTTACTGGGTACACGTTGTTTTCGTACTCATACTACACTTGTTGTACATTTTGATGTACAGGTACATGTATGGATAGTGGCCTTATGGGTGCAGCGGCGTGGTTGATACGGGGACTTAGGTGAGCTGCATCTTATGACACGATCCGCAGCTAGCAGAGTCTCCTTTAGAGTGCTTGTATCTTCCTTTCTGTCCAAATTTATATTCCGTACAGTTGTTATATTTTATTTTACTTCGTAGAAAAATCTCATGCACTTGTGACACCGGGTTTTGGGATGACTATGGGATTATTCAGTATTTAAATTTGTTAAAGAGGTCATTTTTTTTTACTCAATGCAGTTCATTATTTATTGTTTAATGTAAGGAAAGAAATTATTTCAAAAATACAAAAAGGAATGAGGATTTAATCTACTATTTAGTGTTCGCTTGACTGACAGTGGTGTCCGGCGCCATCACGACCTTTAATAGATTTTGGGTCGTGACATTCAACTTTAAATTTAGGACACTCTTTTAATAAATAAAGTTAGCATGCTTCCTTTTGAGTTTCAGTAGTACACATAGTCATTGAAAACATAAATAGTGGATAGAACTTCACACATACAGCAAACAACTAATAATCCATGAATTTCAGATAAACACAAAATCAAAGTGCCCTGAAAATGAGAAAAGACATTCAAAAACAACACTAAATAATTAGTATAATAAAAATTCTAAAATTTATTTTTAATAGGTAAAATGATCGATACACATTTCGATTGGAGAACATGTATTTCTTCTTAATTTGAAGGGCATATCTTTCGAAAATATCTTAACAAAATTGTAGTAATTCATGTAACATGATATTGAATCTAAAATGATTGATATATATATTTTTGGTGATTAAATTTCGATATTTATTATATATTTTTATTATGATTCCTCAAAAGGCCATCAATAAAAATAATTATATATTTTTTAAAGATTTGGAATAAAGAGAGTCGTCATATAGTTTTTCGAAGAAAATGGTTCACTCGTAAAAAATTTGAGCACATATATTTTATATTAATTTGAAGGGCATTGTAACGACCCGACCGGTCGTTTTGAGCTCTAGCGAGTCGCTAAGTGGTTTGAAGTCATGAGCAGCTCCATTTCAGGTATTATGACTCATGGACGTGGTCTGAGTTGAATTTCGGGAAGTTCGGAGTAAATTTGGAAAGAAAATTCTCATTCAGAAGCCTTAAGTTGAAAAAAATGACTAAGATTGGAATTTCGAGTAAACGACCTCTAAATCGGGGTTTGAAGGTTCCTGTAGGTTTATATGATGATTTCGAACTTGGGCTTATGTCCGGATCGGGGTTTGGATAGCCCGAAAGCGTTTCGGCGTGTAATGTGGAAGTTAGCATTTCAGAAGAATTTCATAAATTTGGGTTGGAAGGCAATTCTGTGTTATTGATGTCTGCTTGGGATTCCGAGTCTGTGGTGAAACAGTATAAGTAGCAGTAAATAAATTAGTGAACCTGTCCAGTCGCCACAAAACATCTGTTGACATAGTTGCTCCCTCTGCTACCGGCGTCGCAATACCCGGTTGAGCTACCCCGGCTGGCTGAGGTGCCGGAGTCTGAATCTGTGGAGCTAGCTACTCTGGTACGCGGGCTGCAGGAGTCTGGACACCTCCCCCACCCTGAGAGGTGGCTGGAGCTGTAGGAAGAAGACCCTCCTGGGCTACACTCTCCATGAGTTCGACTAGACATACAAGGGCGTCCTGAAGCACTGGGTAGCTATGAACCCCTCTGGGACCTGAGCTGGTCCAACTGGGACTGCCGAAACTAGTACCTCCTCGTCAGACTCGGCCTGAGGGTCCCCCACTAGGGCTGCTGCCCTAGGATAAGCCCGGCCCCGGCCTCGGCCTCTAGCATGGGCTCGTCCTTGACTTCAACCTCGACCTCGAGTAGGAGCTGTAGCAGGAGCATCAGGCTGTTGGGCGGAACTAAGGGAAGCACGCGTCCTCTCCATTTGCGAGAGAATAGAATAGAAACTCAATCAGTACTCAGAATTCATAGCGCACGACAGAGAAGAAAATACATATGGAGTCATCCTAACTTTCCAGCCTCTGGGGGATAAATACAAACGTCTCCGTACCGATCCCTAAGACTCTACCAAGTTGTCCATGAGTTGTGAGACCTAAGTAACCTAGGGCTCTGATACCAACTTGTCACGCCCCGAAATCCCACCGTCGGGCCGTGATGGCGTCTAACGTTGAACTCGCTAGACAAGCCAACGTATATAGCTAAACTAGCATAATAATCTCAATTTCACAGAATAAACTAAAACAATTTGCAAAAACTCAGCATAATAAATACGGTCTTAAGCTAAATAAGGACATCAAAATACAACAACGCATAAATTTTTCCCAAAACCTGGAGTCACAAACTCACGAACTGTCTATAAGAGTGCTAAATACAAAAATGAAAGGAAATACATGTCTGCCTCTAAAACTGGACGAAAAATAAGACAGAATCGAAGACGAAGGGATGGAAGAGACGCCAAGGCCCACGAACGCCAGCGGGTATACCTTGAAGCCTCTATGATAGCTGGAAGACACTCCCACTAATGATGTCCTCGGGGTCCGGCTGCGTAATCTGCACAATATAAAAAAGTGCAGGTATAGCATCAGTCCTGTACTGAGTAAGAGCCGAGCCTAACCTCGGCAAAGTAGTGACGAGGCTAAGACACGACAACAAAGTGTACCTGTGCAGTTCAATAATATAGCAGAAACTAAACAAGAATACAATTACGGGGAAAACATG
>ML363768.1:0-27916 GCA_005239505.1 Nicotiana paniculata | reverse complement strand
GGGGGGGGGGGGGTAAGAGATGGCAAATACTGAAATGACAGAAACAAAAACAACAGTCTGAAATATCGGAAAATAATCACGGGAAATGACAACACAGATTAAACAGTGAAAGGTGCGACATGGCATGTCTCACCGTGCATAATAGCAATGTAAAACACGGCACGGAATGCCCCCTCGTGCATAATCAATATAAAAACGGCACGGAATGTCCCCTCATGCATAATCAATGTAAACACGGCACGGAATTTCCCCTCGTGCATAATCAATGTAAAACACGGCACGAAAATGTCCCCTCGTGCATAATAACAATATGAACATGGCACGGAATGTCCCCTCGTGCATAATAATAATATAAACATGGCACGGAATGTCCCCTCGTGCATAATAATAATATAAACATGGCATGGCATCACCCTTCGTGATTTAACACTCTTCCTTACCCAAACAGCAATCACAAACAAGGGCAAGGAAATAAACAGAGTAAAAATAGAAATCCCGGCAAGGGAACATCAATTAAACAATCAAATCACGGAAAGGTAACATCAATTAAACAATCAAATCCCGGCAAGGGAACATCAATTAAACAATCAAATCTCGGCAAGGGAACATTAATTAAACAATCAAATCCCGGCAAGGGAACATCAATTAAACAATCAAATCCCTGCAAGGGAACATTTCAACAACTCTTTATCTTTCTTTCACTTTCACTTTCATGATTTACTTTATTACTTGAGCCAATGCTCCAAAGGATGTAATTACCTCATATATCTTCATTATGCGTTTTCACAATTTGAGTCAATGCTCCAAAGATGTAATTACCTCATATATCTTCATTATTCGTTTCACAACTTGAGCCAATGCTCCAAAGATGTTTAAAGATTTCAATTTCCTTCACATACTCATTTACATCATATAGGGATCATCAATTAAGCATAGGAATTACAACAAAACCGGAATATTCACAATATAGGGACTCATGGTCATGCTAGAAACCAATGTATAGATACTCGTCACCATGCCTATACATCGTATTGGACAATTAGCAAATAGCAAATAATACTCAACTCATATTCCCTCAAGCTAAGGTTAGGCCAAACACTTACCTCGGGTCCAAAGTATAGCAATCAACCCTCTAACACCGCCTTTCCTTTAGAATTCAACTCCGGAATGATATTATCTAGACATAATCAGCTCAAGTATATCAATAAGGATTCAATGATTCAATTACATGGCCTAATTATCCATCTCCTAGCATTCCTCCAAAATTATCAAAATTCGACCCCGGGCCCGCTTGGTCCAAACACAAGGCTCGGACCAAAACCATGTCACCCATTCACCTATGATCCCGAATATATAATTTATTTTCAAATTCGACCCAAAACGAGGTCTTAATCAAGAAAAATTCAAAAGGGCCTAACTCTACCCAAATTTCAGATTTTCTACTCTAATTTGCATGTTATAGGCTTAGGAATTCATTAATTATAGATGAAAAATGAAGGAAATGAGTTAAAAGTTACTAACCCAAGAAGTTTTGGTGAAGGATGGCTTCAATGGATGCCTAAGGGCTTTGGAGATGAAGAAGTTCGTTATTTTCTAAGTGAATCCCGTAGCTACTGGTTATGGAAATATTTATATACCACTGGGCAAAATTGTGCATCGCGATCACGGGAATGGGTTTGTGATCGCGGAGAGTCTGGTTCCTTCACTCTGCGATCGCAGCTAAAAGAATGCGATCGTGAAGAATACCTAGCCACCCCCGCCCAGACCCCCTATGCCTCTATGCGATCGCGAACTGTGCTATGCGATCGCATAGAGGTACCGAAATCCTCCTACACCTAACTCTATGAGATCGCAGGGGAACCTACGCGATTGCATAGAGGAAATCGTAAAACACCTGCAACAGCTCAAAAAAACCAGATTTTCCATGTTTTTACACCCCGCTAACTACCCGAAACTCACCCGAGCCCTCGGGTCTCAAAACCAAAAACACATACGACTCCCAAATCATCCTACAAACTTATTCAAGCATTCAAATCGCCAATATAACATCATATACATTGAATTAAACCTCAAAATCCATGAATTCTATCAAATTTCATAAAAACATCCAATTTCCCATTTCTAGTCTGAAACACGCCAAACCAAAACCAGTTTTCAACCAAACTTTACCGAAAGCGCTTAAACCATATATAAGACCTGTACCGGGTGCCGGAACCAAAATACGGGCTCGATACCATCAATTTCTAATCAGATTTCATTTTCAATTTCCTTAAATATTTTCAGAAAACAATTTCACTCAAAATTCATTTCTCGGGCTTGGGACTTCGGAATTCGATTCCGGGCAGACACCCAAATCCCATATTTTTCTACGGACCCTCCGGGATCGTCAAATCACGGGTCCGGTTCCGTTCACCCAAAATGTTGATCGTAGTCAAATTTATTCATTTTAATATCAAGTCTTAGCATTTTTTACAGAATTTCATATTTAAACTGTCCGGCTACGCGCCCGGACTGCACACGCAAATCGAGGCAATTACAAATGAGGTTTTCAAGGCCTCGAAAGTACAGAATAGGTAATAAAATAGGTTATGACCCTTTGGGTCATCACAAAAACAACAGAATCAATAAAATAAAGACAAAAGGATATCAACTAGATATAAGGTAGCTACTTAGCATATATAGTTTGTACTTCCCAAAACCCAAAATGTCACCAACATCACAAGCTAAACTCTATGGTTCAATATACAAACTGGAAAAGAAAGTGTAATCTCATATACGAACTATAATTATGCTAAGATAGGAGGGGGGGGACTCAGAAGCTCTGCGGACGCTACAGAAATACCTCAAAGTCTCCCGAAGATCTGCTACTCTACTGACTCCGGAACAGTGCGCTGGAACCTGGATCTGCACATGAGAAAAACATGCGCAGAAGGGCGTGAGTACTCCACATTCGATACCCAGTAAGTGCCAAGCCTAACCCCAGTCAAGTAGTGACGAGGTCAGGTTACGGCTCTACTGAGTTTGCAAAAATAAATAGATAGAATTAACAATTAAGTAAAAACAATAATAATTAACAGGAAGTAAAGTGAACCGCAAAGAACGAAGTAGTAAATCTCAGTTCTGCACAGCATATAAATCAGTAGATAGTCGTACAATGCAATACAGGGGAAGGTCTCAGGTCTCGGCCCGCAGTCCTAATGTAAATACGCAATGCAATGCGAGGGAAAGTCTCAGGTCATAACCCGCAGTCCCAATGTAAATATGCAATGCAATGCAAGGTAAAGTCTCAGGTCATAGCCCACAGTCCCAATGTAAATATGCAATGTAATGCAAGGGAAAGTCTCAGGTCGTAGCCCGCAGTCCCTATGTAAATGTGTAATACAATGCACGGGAAAGTCTCAGGTCATAGCCCGCAGTCCCAATGTAAATATGTAATGCGAGATGTATATCAAATATAGCATAATTAAAAAGTTTGGGAAAAATAGTTTGGAAATATAGAGGAAAGTTACTTAACCCAGTTTCAAATAATAGTAACGAGTGGAAAAATCAGGTAAACTCGTTGGACTTGATAAAATCTTAAGTCGCTACTCAGTTAAACCAATAACAGAAATAAGAGGAATTGAAGATGAAGTATATCAAAAAGGAAACAATGGATTTAGTGAGAATATCCCGTGCACGTACTCGTCACGTACACGGGGTTTTTATGTCAAAAGTCAGTTATAAATGCCTAAGGGAATTTCCCAACACAGAGTTAGGCAAGCCACTTACCTCGACTGTGCTAATCAACAAATAATCGCGCTCTTGCCACGAGTATCAAACTCCGGGTGGCCCAAATCTATTCAATTCTATTGCATAATGTAAATATCATTTCAAGAAATCAAAATAACTAATAAATTCGAAGCTAACACACGAAATTAGGAATTTTGACCAAAATGACCCTCGGGCCCACGTCTCGGAATCGGGTAAAAGTAATATTTTTCGGACACCCATTCACTCACGAACTCACTCGACCAGAAACATCGAAATCCGATGCCAAAAACCCCTCTCAGAATTTTGGTTTGGGGAAGTTTCATCAAGTTCCCATGGTTTTTCCCCCATTTTTGATAATTAAACTAAAGAAAACAACGGGGATTAATGGTCTAACAATGAAGTAGGATTAGAAAACGTTACCTATGATTCTTCTCTTCAAAACCCACTGAAAATCGCCAATTCCCGAGCTCTCAAACGATTTTTAGACTTATGAAAATCAACCCTCGGATTTTAGAATAAACACATAGGGATCTCGCACCTGCGGTCCCGATCACCGCGCCTGCAGTACCGCACCTGCAGAAAAAGCATCGCAGGTGCGGAATTCACTTAAGTCCACTGGGGCCGCACCTGCGGTCGTTTGGTCGCGCCTGTGGTTCCGCACCTGCGGAACCCAAGTCGCACCTGCGACCACTGGTCAATTCCCTCACCATCGCACCTGCGATCAGCCCTATCGTGCATGTGTGTCCGCACCTGCGGGAAAACCTTCGCAGGTGCGAAAACACCAGAAGAAGGTCTGGTTCAGCAAGTTGATAAGTTCCAAATTCTCCCGTTAAGCATCTGAAACAACCCCGAGGCCTTCGGGACTTAAACCAAAACCACCAACCGACCCTAATACCTTATTCAAACTAGGTCGAGCCTTAAGAACACGTCTCATAATATCAAAATCATCGATTATGCATAGATTCAAGCCTAGGAACTTAGGAAAATTCTAGAATTCACATCCGACGCCGAAACACGTCTAAACTCATCTGAATGACCTCAAATTTTGCACACAGGTCATAAACGACATTATGGACCTGTTGTCGCTCCCTAAAATCCATTCCGTGTCTGATATCAAAAGCTCACCTATCGGCCGAATTCGCCGAAAATCTAACTTTCGCCAATTCAAGCCTAAATCCACAACCGGCCTCGAAAACACATTACGAGTACACTCCTAACCTCAAAATCACCCAACGGAGTTAACGGAGTCGACAGAATCCCATTCCGAATCTGTCTTCACACAGCTCTAGCTACGGCCAGATTTTTAAAGCTAAGATCCACATTTATGGACTATGTGTCCAAAATCACCCCAGATTTCATCACTCAACGCACCGATGGGTTCCAATAACATAATAAGACATGAGAGAAACGGTAAATAGGAGATCGGGGCATTAATTCTTATAACGACCGGCTGGGTCGTTACAACCAATCATTTAAATAGTTAAGTTAAATTTCCTGTTTTAGCAATTTTGAAATCTTTATCTTTAACTTGTTACGTAATAACTAAAAAAATCTGTTAAGTAAATACGATGGTTTAAATGTTCCATTTTAGCAAATATATCCCAAACACATCCCATAACCCGGTGTCACAAGTACATGAGCAATTTCTAAGAATTTATACAATCATCACAAATCTTGTCAGAAATACAAATTGGACAAGGAATTTAAAATGCAAAAAAATACAATATGAGGGAGACTCTGTCAGCTTCGGATCGCCTCCGGATGATGCAGCTCGCCTAAGTCTCCAAATCCGTCACATCGCTATGAAAGTACATGTGCAATAAAAATGCACAGCAAGTGTAGCATGAGTACGAAAACAACGTGTACTCAGTAAGTTGTCCGCCTAAAATCAAAGAGGTAGTGACAAGATGTCGAATTAGACACTCACTAGAGGTCAATCGAGTATAATCAAGTGAGACACTAAGCATGAATATCATAAGCAATTGATTAAAACTCAGGAATAAATAATATTAACTCCTTCCACATTTATCACTTAAGGATCTTCGTCATTTCAGTTGAAAATTTAAATCATAATCAGGGATAAGAAGCATCAGGCTTATTTCACATTTTACAAATAAATTCTTCTTTTTCATATCTGGCCTTTAAAACTTCCTTAGGCCGATAAACATGTATAAATCATAGCAAATACGCAATAAATATCATGCGCAAGAAATGTCGAGGGTCGAACGGTGCGGACAAACAATAATAAAATGTGCACTGTCGAAGGGTTGAACGGCTCGAACCATAGATGCATCTATTTTCCCCCGCTCGCGAATCGATCATGCGACGCGGTCAACATAAAAATAATAAGGCTATCCTGCTCGTGAATCATACCTGCGACTCAGGTGCTCATATGTACACATATTACATAATAAATTCGCATTTTTATCAAGGAGGCAGTTATTCAGGAAAGTGGTAAAATTCTTCTTAAAAGAACACGAAAAAATAGCTTTTAAATCTTTGTTCTGAAACTCATTTTTGCCAAGTGTAACAATATTTAGTAATATAACCTCATCTGGTATACAATTATCCACGGAGGAAATCAATTCTCTTTCTAGATGACTAAGAAAATGAACTCTAGTCTTCTTAGGTATTAAATTACTATTTTGATCATATTAGCGGTCGATCATATTAGCGGTCTAATATTACTAGCAACATCACAAGTACATCAGTAAGGCATGCTTGTGGGTCCTAGACTACCCAGACATAAGCATAATAGTAGCTACGCACGGACTCCCATCACCTCATGCGTACGTAGACCCCGAAGATAATAGCACATACTTAATTAGTTCACCTAGGGGGACAATTCCCCCTCACAAAGTTAGAAAGGAGACTTACCTCGCTCCGAAATTCCATAACCGGCTTCCAAGCCCTTCCGATGACTCCAATGGATGCACAACGCCCCAAAACTACCAAATAAAGGGCAAAGAAATGAAAATTCATTCTAATACTTGTAACAAATTCAAATTATATACTTTCCCAACTCCGCTCAATGAATTGACCAAAATGCCCTCGGGCCCACGTGCCCGAATTCCAAAATTTCTCGAAGATATACTCTACCCATAGCTTTATTAGTTCAAATATACAATTTACTCTAAATTCCATGCTCAAATTCGTGGTAGAAATCCAAAATACAATTTCTAGGTTTTCTTCAATATTTTCCAAATTTTTCCACAATTTTCATGTATAATTCCATGTAATAACCTTGTATTTAACTTAGAAACATGAAGGAATTACTTATCTAGTGATGCTTGACGAAAATCCACTCTTGAAGCCCCTCAAAATCGTCCAAACCAAAAGAAAATGGAAGGAAATGAGCTAAGACTCGTTAAAATAACACATTGCCCAGGTGAACCCCCTATGTGATCGCATAGGCCAACTATGCTGCCTCACAAATTCACTCAGTGCGATCGCGGCCCAGAACCTGTATTCGCACAGGCCAAAGCTATATCCCCTTTATTCATCTACTGTGTGTTCGCACAAGCCAAGCCCTAGAAGCCTCCAAGCACACATTATGCGATCGCAACCCCAACACTGCGAACGCATAGGCAAAAAAAATCCAGCTCCCTTTAATCTCTTCTCCGCGGTCGCACTCATCCTTATGCAATCGCATAGACCAAGAATCCAGCCCTCAAATTTCTTCTTCGTGATCGCATTCCATGGACCGCGTTCTCATAGCACACCAGATACACCATAACACAGCAGCAGCAAAACAGATAAAAATGGTCTGAATTCACCCTGAAACACACCCGAGGCCCCTGAGACCCCGTCCAAATCCCACGACTCAGTCCCATAACATCCCACGGACTTTATCGAGGCTTCAAATCACATCAAACAACGCCAAAACCACGAATTGCACTAAAATTCAAACTTTATGAACTTAGAAATTTCCAACTTGTACATCCGATGTCGAAACCTATCAAACCACGTCCGATTGACCTCAAATTTTGCACACAAGTCATATTCGACATTACAGACCTACTCCAACTTTCGGAATCGCATTCCGACCTCGATATCAAAAATTTCACTTCCGGTCGGATTTCTCAAAAACCTTCAAATTTCTATCTTTAGCCAAATGACTTCAAAATGACCTACGGACATCAAAATTCACTTCCGATCGCGCTCCCAACTTCAGAATCACCATACTGAGCTATTCCCCGGCTCAAAATCCTAAACGGACATCAATAACATTGAAATTCCTTACAGCCCAAATTTACGAAATTCTTCTAAAATGCTATCTTCCATAATATACGTCGAAACGCTCCCAGGTTATCCAAAACCCAATCCGGACATACGCCCAAGTCCGAAATCATCATACGAACCTGCAGGAACCTTCAAGTTCTGATTCTAAGGTCGTTTACTCAAAATTCCAATCTTAGTCCATTTCTCCAATTTAAGGCTTCTCAAATGAGAATTTTCTTTCCAAATCAACTCTAAACTTCATGAAATTCAATTCTGACCACACCTACAAGTCATAATACCTTAAATGGAGCTAATCATGACCCCAAACTGTTGAACGACGCGCTAGAGCTCAAAATGACCGTGCTACCACAACCCAGTTGAGTACATTAGCTTGATCAAATATGAGGATTTCTTCTTTTATCCATATAATAAGCTCATAACCTAGTTCCAACACCTGAAATTCCTCTGCCAGGCCTAGTTCCAATATATAAACACCGTATCGACTACCACACGCTATACCAGAACATGACTGCATACCTTTGCTGAATTAGCACCATGCACCTCAAAATTCATCATCTAACCACAATGACATTCCCTGAACCTTAATAGCCAAAATTTCACGGATTTGATGCTCCCGATGCACCTCATAACAAATATACATACATCCTGCTATAATGCCGACGATACCACCACAACGGAGGAGATGTGTAGAAATTCATAACCAACTGCCGAGTTAACAAATCATTGAATATCTCCTCTTGACTAGAATCATCACCTCATTACGAACCAAATAATGGTATTTGTTATTTAATATAGTCCGCTCTTATCGTGTCGATCCCTGATCCAATAATCTCGTCTCACCTAGTATGAGTTGTTCAGGCAACAAATCACCCCAAACGTGACCAATAGCCTCACATGATACCACATCGCGTCAATAGGCCATAACTCGAACATGATAATAAGAAATGACTCAGGAAGGGACTATTCAACTCGTGCGACTAATATGAACTTGCCTCAGAAAATAGGAAGTAAAACATAAGAAAAATAAATATAGTAACCTTACTCATCATCACACTATTGCGGCGTGCAACCTAATCCAAATAACATACTCGTGGCGACGTGCCACCCGATCCACACATAAAATTTACATAAGAAGATACACGGAGCTGAATCGCTCACTATTACAAATTATCGAATATCGGTCACAAGCACGCTAAGTGAATAATACCATCCTGGGGAGACTGATAAAGCCATATGCTACAAAACTCAAGGACAACTGAGGTGCGATATATATATACTCTGGATCTCAAGAGTTGTCCTGCTCACATACATCATCACTACACGGAGGTCTCAACATATAAGAAATTATCAAGCCGTTTCACAACTCACATGGCACAATCATATTATTATCTGAATTTGACGAAGACGGGACAACACCTGATATCCCAACACCCCTCCTTGAGGAGCGCTATACCGAAATGAACATATCTGCCTCACATGAAGCCCATAATCATATTTAAATCCATCCACAAACATCGAGTCTACCTTGCTCGCACAAACTAAGCTAATAGCTTTACCTGGGTCCATATTAACCCACTTTCTCTCATAATACGCGAGAACAACCATCATAGCCGGGAAAAACACCCCACAATCCACAACCAAATGAACTGAATGCCTTCCAGGCATAAATTCTCAAATAAGCAATAGTGCACTTCTTTATACTCAGTCCAAATCTTCAATCCATTAAGTGACTACATGTCACACTTATACAATCTTCTCGTGGTTACGCTCCCACGACCTTCCACACTAGGTAACAAGTCTTCACACCCGCATCACCGACCACACTAATACTGCAAAACACATCAAGAACCCATGACCAGGGTACAAAGCTTCTTTCCCCGAATATCGATCTCAGGTGACACTGAAGATAACACCAGCTTACTTTGAACTTTCAAATCTCTTTTTCTTGCTCATCCGAGCTCATGACATCCTTGTTAACACCGAACCGCAATCTCGATTCTTACTCCCAGTTACATACTGCTTACCGCACCTAACATGCCAATATGAGATAGCGCAAGAATTCCATCATAACTTCTGAACCACTAATAGGGTGAACACTGCATCATATAGAAACCTTTTACTTACCTCAATTCAAGAGAACACCCACAACACACGAGTAAATTCCCACAATCACAATACATGCAAGTCCTTAAGTAGTGGTCTGAACCACCATAACACTTCCGAGATCCACCTACACTTGGTAGGCCATAATACTTGAATGCTTCCAAATAAAAATCTATTTCGACAGCTGACATGCCTCGCACACCAGCACAACCACATACATAACTTAATCACATCGAAAGAACTGATCACTGCCGCAAATGTGCCATTTCAACCATGGCTAATCAATCTATCTTCTTTTAATCATCCTTAACTGCCTTAGAAATAATAGTAACTTCCTTCAACTCATAGCAAACTCAACCCTCACTCATCCCGAGTGACCTTGATTCACGAGACCATGCTGCCTAAATCCCGCAACCTATCTCATACCCTCCTGATAACCTTTCTACAACCCAGAGTTTATCTCTCTCACTCCTCTAATACTATCCTGCATGCGGAAAATAACATAGAACACTCCAACCATTTTCTCTTTCTCTGAAATTACGCTGCAAAAGCTAAATTCTTAATCATACTACTGCCTTTAACCCTTAAACACCGCATCCTTAACTTTTGAATTCACTAGGACCGCTATTGAGAGTCATCCACTCTGACTGGTCCCGAATACAATCAACTCCAAGGCTCTCCTAGCACACGATCACCCTTTTCAATGAAACACGTGACCGAGTCACTATCCTTACAACTCGCCTATGGCTTAAGCATAAATTATGAATCTTTCAAAGCCTAACCCTGGTCCAACAGGGCCAACTTTTGCACACATACATCAAATCCCACGCACAACCACCATTTTACTCATTTCCCTTAGCTGCAGTAACTTGCCATTACGCCGACAATCCGCAACCCCGTGAGAACACAATCCTACAACCCATCTGCAGGTGGTGGGACTCCCCCACTTAGCCCGAAGCTACTCCTGGCACCACTCTAGACCCTGTTGAGATCCTTTCTCCTTTGTTAACATGAATCTTGCTCAACCAATCCGTCCAATTCTTCCAAATTCTCTTGCTAGCACTCCCTAATTACTCAAATTCTCTAGAATCATTCACACATCCTGCCTCCTACCGAGCAACCACTAGAATCCCTCACCGAGACTTTCCAACCACACGACCGCTAACCTATTCACAGGAGGTAACCCATCCATGGAAATCACCAACTGACACCTTCCAACGATGTTGAAATGCACACTCTCTGCGACATCAATACCTCATCCTACGCCCTGCTTCATTTACCAACTTTACTAGTTCGTCTGCTCCTCATGGACATCCATTAAATGCGCGACAATATCTTCTAATTCCAAGCTATGATGTCGCTCCCCCACTTTGCGACTGCTCGACTTCCGCTTCTTACACCTGGCCTCCTAGAGATAGAACCACCACCTAGCCTCAATTCAATATCATTCTCTGTAGCTCTTAAACCAGTAGATCACCACGACTTCAAACTCTATGAAGATCATTTTTCCGTAGCTGCCTTCATTATCAACACTTATCTGGTACTGAACCACCACGCCTCACGGTCTCTAAAAACCGCTTCTTCAATACTCCTTCAAAATACTTTGACCCCATGAAACCGAAGAAACCATAGCACTGACGAACTTAACACATTCCATTCGATCAAGGACGACGATAACACATCACAAGTGAATATCCCACCTCACTTGAAGACACAAAGTCTTACTGCTTTATCAACCCCAACCGGACCATTCATAATCCAAATGTCTTTCCTCTGTCAGAACAAAAATGTTGAAATCTCGAATTCGCGCCCTGAGAAGACCTCCATTCAATCCATTCATCACCCTCAACATACGGGCAAGCATTCTATCATCATATCGATATCGCGTGATAACCAATCGTAAGCATCATCACTAACTGATCATAGCCTTAAGGCTCTCAAAAACACAGCTACTGATCTGAAACAACATATTATCCTTCTGCAGGGTCATAACAACAGCCCCCAACTAATTACACATGGAAAACATCTTGCATCATATCCATAGCACCATTTAAATTCCTCAAATTCCTGATTCATAGCAAGCGCTTCGCGAAGTATAAGATTGAGTAGGAAGAAACATAGGCATAAGCCTCAAAGGAATGGAATCGCACGATGAGTAATCAAGAATGTAAGTACTCCTAACAGCCTGGTAGCCTCTCGAATATAAGTACAAACGTCTCTGTACCGATCCTCAAAATTCTAGTAGACTTGATCATGACTCGTGAGACCTAAGGGAACCTAGAGCTCTGATACCATGTTGTCACGACCCAAAATCCATAAGGTCGTGATGGCGTTGGACACCATTGTCAGGCAAGCCAATCATTTAAATAGCTAAGTTAAATTTCCTGTTTTAGTATTTTTGAAATCATTATCTTTAACTTGTTACATAATAACTAAAAAAATCTATTAAGTAAATACGATGGTTTAACTGTTCCATTTTAGGAAATATATCCCAAACACATCCCAGAACCCGGTGTCACAAGTACATGAGCAATTTCTAAGAATTTATACAATCATCACAAAGCTTGTATGAAATACAAATTGGACAAGGAATTTAAAATGAAAATAAATACAATATGAGGGAGACTCTGTCAGCTGCGGACCGCCTTCGGATGATGCAGCTCGGCTAAGTCTCCAAATTCGCCATATCGCTATGAAAGTACATGTACAACAAAAATGCACTGCAAGTGTAGCATGAGTACAAAAATAATGTGTACTCAGTAAGTCGCCCGCCTAACCTGAGAGAGGTAGTGACGAGAGGTAGAATTAGACACTCACTAGAGGTCAATCGAGTATAATCAAGTGAGACATTAAGCATGAATATCATAAGCAATTGATTAAAAATCAGGAATAAATAATATTAACTCCTTCCACATTTATCACTTTAAGATCTTCGTCATTTCATTTGACAATTTAAATCATAATTAGGTATAAGAAGCATCAGGCTTATTTCACATTTTATACATAAATTCTTTTTTTCATAACTGGCCTTTAAAACTTCCTTAGGCCGATAAACATGTATAAATCATACCAAATACGCAATAAATATCATGCGCAAGAAATGCTGAGGGTCGAACGGCACGGACCAACAATAATAAAATGTGCGCTGCCGAACGGTCGAACGGCTCAAACCATAGATGCATCTATTTTCCCCCGCTCACGAATCGATCATGCGATGCGGTCAACATAAAAATAATAAGGTTAGCCTGCTCACGAGTCATACCTACGACTCAGGTGCTCATATGTACACATATTCACATAATAAATCCGCATTTTTATCAAGGAGGCAGTTATTCAGGAAAATGGTAAAATTCTTCTTAAAGGAACACGAAAAATAGCTTTTAAATCTTTGTTCGGAAACTCATTTTTGCCAAGTTTAATAATATTCAGTAATAAAACCTCATCCGGTATACAATTATCCACGGAGGAAATCAATTCTCTTTCTAGATGATTAAGAAAATGAACTCTAGTCTTCTTAGGTATTAAATTACTATTTTGATCATATAATCAGTCTAATATTACTAGCAAGATAACAAGTACAGCAGTAAGTCATGCTTGTGGGTCCTAGACTACCCGGACATAAGCATAATAGTAGCTACGCACGGACTCCCATCACCTCGTGCGTACGTAGCCCCCGAAGATAATAGCACATACTTAATTAGTTCACCTAGGGGGACAATTTCCCCTCACAAAGTTAGAAAGGAGACTTACCTCGCTCCGAAATTCCATAACCGGCTTCCAAGCCCTTCCGATGACTCCAATGGATGCACAACACCCCAAAACTACCAAATAACGGGAAAAGCAATGAATATTCATTCTAATACTCGTAACAAATTCAAATTATATACTTTCTCAACTCCGCCCAGTGAATTGACCAAAATGCCCACGTGCCCGGATTCTGAAATTTCTCGAAAATATACTCTACCCATAGCTTTATTAGTTCAAATATTCAATTTACTCTAAATTCCATGCTCAAATTCATGGTAGAAATCCAAAATACCATTTCTAGGTTTTCTTCAATATTTTCAAAAAATTTCCACAATTTTCATGTATAATTCCATGTAATAACCTTGTATTTAACTTAGAAACATGAAGGAATTACTTACCTAGTGATGCTTTACGAAAACCCACTCTTGAATATCCTCAAAATCGTCCAAACCCAAAGAAAATGGAAGGAAATGAGCTAAGATCCGTTAAAATAACACATTGCCCAGGTGACCCCCTATGCGATCGCACCACATGCTCCGCGATTGCATAGGCCAACTATGCTGCCTCATAAATTCACTCAGTGCGATCGCGGCCCAGAACCTGCATTCGCACAGGCCACAGATGTAGCCCCTTTATTCCTCTATTGCGCGTTTGCATATACTCTGATGCGTTCGTACAAGCCAAGCTCTAGAAGCCTCCAAGCGCACATTGTGCGATCGCAACCCAACACTGCGATCGCATTGGCAAAAAAAATCCAGCTCCCTTGAATCTCTTCTACGCGATCGCACTCATCCTAATGCGATCGCATAGACCAAGAATCCATCCCTCAAATTTCTTCTTTGCGATCGCATTCCATGGACCGCGTTTGCATAGCACATCAGATACACTAGAACACAGCAGCAGCAAAACAGAGAAAAATGGTCTGAATTCACCCCGAAACACACCCGAAGCCCCGAGACCCCGTCCAAATCCCACGACTCAGTGCCAATACATCCCACGGACTTGCTCGAGGATTCAAATCACATCAAACAATGCCAAAACCACGAATTGCAGTAAAATTCAAACTTTATGAACTTAGAAATTTCCAACTTCTACATCCGATGTCGAAACCTATCAAATCACGTCTGATTGACCTCAAATTTTTTACACAAGTCATATTCGACATTACAAACCTGCTCCAACTTCCGGAATCACATTCCGACCTCGATATCAAAATTTCCATTTCCGGTCGGATTTCTCAAAAACCTTCAAATTTCTATCTTTAGCCAAATGACTTCAAAATGACCTACGGACATCCAAATTCACTTTCAATCGCGCTGCCAACTCCAGAATCACAATACAAAGCTATTCTCAAGATCGGAATCCTAAACGGATATCAATAACACTAAAATCCCTTACATCCCAAATTTACGAAATTCCTCTATAATGCTATCTTCCATAATATACGCTAAAACGCTCCCAGGTTATCCAAAACCTGATCCGGACATATGCTAAAATCCGAAATCATCATACGAACCTGCAGGAACCTTCAAATCCTGATTCTGAGGTCCTTTACTCAAAATTCCAATCTTAGTCCATTTCTCCAACTTAAGGCTTCTGAAATGAGAATTTTCTTTCCAAATCAACTCTAAACTTCCCGAAATTCAATTTCGACCACACCTACAATTCATAATACCTAAAACGGAGATGCTCATGACCCCAAACTGCTGAACGACGCACTAGAGCTCAAAACAATCGGTCGGGTCGTTACTATCCCGCTCAGCCTCAGCCTCTACAAGGCGGGTCTTCAGGTGAAGGTTTTCAGTTTCCTTAACCCCACCTTCATGCACAAGCGCCTGACCTTTCTATTCACAGGAATTTTCCTTGATGAACCAGGTTCATCGTCAGGAACATTCACATCATAATTGCATGTCAGAAGCGTGTTCTTCCCAAAATGGTCCTTGACAGTGGCCATTTTTGCTTTCTTCACGGGCACTTTGAAGTGAGCCAGTACAGTTGTTAGGATGATTCCATATGGGATAGCATGAGCTTGGAGCCATTCACCACCCTGTCCAGCAACTGAATTATGAAAGAGGGCCAGTTGATTTTCCGTCCACTGTTTAGGCATTCCATGAGAGTAAATCCATGTAGTTTGCTATGTGCCTTCTCTCTTTCCTGGTAAGTATGCATTTATTGACAAACTCAAACACCACTTTATGTTGAGGTATCATCTCTCTTTTGATCACAACCCTTGGTTCCGCTTCTTCAGCATTATCACTGAACCTTTTAGTGATTTACAGTGTAGAAGGAAGGCCATCCAAGTTAGGCCACTGTTGTCTTGTATAATCATCATATCCCTCAGCGGGAATCCCAAGAATTTCACCCAGCTCCTTGGAATCAATGGAGATCTTAACCCCCTTCACTTGACTGGATACCATGCCATCCTTGACTTCTGCCTTTGCCATGAACTCGACAATATCACTCCTGGCCAGCCTATCTTCAAGTGGAAGGACCATGTCCTTCCAGCCCTGTACTTCCAGAGTGTCCACAAGGTAAATCATACCAGATTCTTCAAGATCCTTCAGCAACCTTCCCTTTAGTATCGTGCGTTTCCCAAATTTTGTCAATTTGTCTATCTCTTCACCAAAATCCTCTGCTTCTTCACCACTCCATTCCTCATCATCAACCTGAGCCTTCTTTGATTTCTTTGTGGACCTAGTCCTTCTAGTAACAATCGAGGGTGTAGCAGACACAGATGCTGACTTCTTGGAAGAAGTCTTGGCCTTCTTTTGGTTTGGGTGTCTGAAACTCAACTTCTGCCATTTGTTCCTCTGGATGGACCAGGTCCATCTCCTCAACATCAATAGCCTCTGCGGGCTCAAACACTTTTGCCTTACCCTTTTCAGTTGTCTTTCTCCTACTCTCCCTCAAAGCCTTCTGCAACTCCCCTTCACTCTTCCTAATTGCACTCCTTGTGGTGCGACCTCTAGTAATGGAAGCATATTTAGAGGGAGTGGCTTTTCTCTTCTTGCTTTCCACTGGAGGGGGAGCTTTCTTGGTCTTGGGTTTCTTCTTCTTTTTGGGTTTATAGCTCTCCCCTAACTTTCTCATAAGATCAGCCAAAGTTTCTTCAATGGATGAACCAGGTTCATCGGTTGCATGTTAAAGATTTTCCAACCCCTTTGCAGCCTCTCTAGAATTACTTCCCCTAAATCCTTGGCACCTTCTTCAAAAACCACTGGGACAGTCCCACAAATTGCCAATGGAGTACCTTTTTTCCATGTTCCCCTCACAGTACTTCTTTCTCCCTCACTCACAAAGTTATTTTTACCGCCTCTTCTTCTCTTATCAGGAACCTCAACATCCACTACAGACCCAATTAAAATAAACTTATTTTCATAAGTGACTGGCTCAGACTAAATTTTAGATGTTACTTGTTCAGAATCAGATGAACCAGTTGTTTCCCCCTCATTGGCGGACTTGAAAGAGTTATTGGAATTCTCAAATTCTTGGGCCTGACTAGCTTGAAGTTTTGCGTTCAATTTTCCTAGCTAGAGAGCCAGAGGCCACAGTCTTTCTGGCGAGCATTTTCACACGCCTTCTCCTGTGTTCTGAATTTGGGCTTGGTTGTTCAACGGGAGTGGTTGGAGGAGACGGAACAGGTTTGTTTTGAGGGGTGGTAGGTTGTGATTGAAATGGGGTGGAGGAATTTGATTGAGATGGAGTGGAACCAGTATCTTCAAGAGTGATACTGTAGTCAGGTGTAGTTGATGAGGATGGAGTAGGTGGTGGAGTGTTAGCCATGGTGATGATTTTTGTTAAAGAAAATCAGGATCAAGGTATTAGAGTAGAAGGTTAAAAGGGTTTCGACTGTTATGGCTTTAAGAAAAAGGTGAGATATTAGATAAGTGATGTTGGGTTTTTAAAGGCTTGGTTAATAAATACACAACGGATGTAATTTTGGTCAAGTGGGAGTCTAAATGGTTCAGGAGTGTCAGGTGATAAGTGATGGTTATGACTCCCCTATAATCTAGGCTATTTTAATTTGATTTGACTCTGTGGAACTGGTTCGAATTTGGGATGGGTAATAGATTTAGTAAAGTCTTATTATAGATAGAGTCCTTCTCATGAGTAACTATAGATATTTCAATATGTGTAAAGTGATGAGCATATACCTTGTCTGTCAGATGAACCAGCAGTGATGAACCAGGTTCATCTTATTAGAATTTCTTGATCAAGCCACAATTTAAAAAAATAGAAAAACATCATTAGTCACCAAGGAGTCATATTAACACATGGAAAGAGAGTATGACTTTTAAGGCATGAGAGTGAGCAACGACTATTCTGATTATTTACCTAGCCAAAAAAAATTTTGTTTTGAATTGGTTCCATTAGGTGATCTTAATCATCCCTAATTCTAACTTGTATCTCTTAAAATGGTCTCTACTTAGTGCCTTAGTAAAGATGTCAGCAATTTGTTTGTCAGTAGCACAGAATTCAATAGAGATCATTCCTTTCTCATAGTTTTCTCTTAGCAAAATGGTGTCTAACATCTATGTGCTTTATTCTTTTATGATGGATGGGGTTCTCTGTCATACTAATAGCACTATTGTTATCATAGAAAATATGAATGCATCCAACCTCTATGCCAAAATCCATCAGTTGTTGCTTAATCCGTAGTAACTGAGCACAGCATGAGGCTGCAGCCACGTACTCAGCCTCAGCAGTAGATAGAGCTACTAAATTCTGTTTCTTAGTGGCCTAAGACACAAGACATGAGCCCAAAAAGTGTTCCATACCTGAGGTGTTCTTTCTGTCTACCAAAAAGCCTGCATAGTCAGCATCAGCATATCCCAAAAGATCAAAATTACTACTTTTAGGATACCAAAGACAGAGGTATGTGGTGCCTTTAAGGTATCTCAAGATTCTCTTCACTGCAGTTAAGTGTGATTCCTTTGGATTAGCCTGAAATCTTGCACAAATACCTATGTTGAATACAATGTCAGGTCTACTAGCAGTACGATACAACAATAAACCAATCATTCCTCTATACAACTTTTGATCGCATGAACTAGGTTCATCTACATCTAGTTTTGTAGTTGTTGCAATAGGAGAGTCAATTTCCTTTGAGTCTTCCATTTTAAATCTTTTAAGCAATTCTTTCATATATTTTTGCTGATGGATCATAGTTCCATTTGATTTTTTTTTTAATTTGTAAGCCTAAAAAGAAGTTAAGCTCACCCATTATGCTCATTTCAAATTCACTCCCCATTAGTTTAGCAAATTCTTTACTTAGATTTTCAGAAGTTGCCCCAAAGATTATGTCATCTACATATATATGCACTACCAAGAGATCTTTACCTTTTTCCTTCAAGAATAAGGTGCTATCAATTTTACCTCTCTTGTAGTCATGTTCCAACAGGAATTTTAAAAGACTTCCATGACATGCCCTTGGAGCTTGCTTGAGTCCATACAGTGCTTTTTCAAGCTTGTACACGTGATCAGGATTCTCCTTGTTTTCAAACCCCGGAGGCTGCTTTACAAACACTTCTTCCTTGAGATAGCCATTTAGGAAGGCACTATTGACATCCATCTGGTGAAGGATGAATTCCATGTAAGCAGCAAAGGCTATGAGGAGCCTAATTGCTTCCAACCTTGCCACAAGAGCAAACGTTTCATCATAGTCTATTCCTTCCTCCTGACTGTATCCTTGAACTACCAATCTTGCCTTGTTTCTTGTAACAGTTCCATCTTCATCAAGCTTGTTTCTGAATAACCACTTTGTGCCAATCACTGATCTATCAAAGGGTCTGGGTACCAGATGCCAAACTTGACTCCTTTCAAATTGGTTGAGTTATTCTTGCATTGCATTTACCCATTTGCATCCTACAAAGCTTCAACAATATTTTTAGGTTCAATCAAGATAGAAAAGCATCAAACGCACACATATTTTTCAAAGAGGATCTGGTTCTGATTCCAGATATTGGATCAGTTATAATGTTCTCCATGGGGTGTGAGATTTGATATCTGTGTGGTTTTACAACCAACTGGTATTACTTGAAGATCCTACAGTGTCTTGTTGCTGAGGAGCAGTATCAGGGACAGGTTCCAATGAGGTTTGGAAATTAGTTTGTTGCTCAGTTCCCCCTGGCATGTTGCCTGGGATGGATGAACCTGTTCCATCACCCGTTCCTCCTCCAGTGTAGCTCCAGTTTGGTATGAGTTTCTGACCAGCCCAATTTCTTCATCTACTTGTTCCTGTCTCTTAGAGAGAATGTTAGTTTCATCAAAAACAACATGCACACTCTCTTCAACACACATAGTTCTTTTTTTATACACTTTATAAGCCTTACTATGTGAATAATATCCCAAGAATACTCCCTCATCACTTCTGGGATCAAACTTACCTAGGGAGTCCTTGCCATTGTTGTGCATAAAGCACTTACAGCCAAAAGCCCTAAGATGGGATATATTGGGATTTCTCCCTTTAAGTAACTCATAAGGAGTCTTCTCTACAAGTGGTCTAGTCATGCACCTATTTATGATGTAGCATGCAGTGTTTATTGCTTCTGCCAAGAAGCTATGAGGTAGTTTACTAGAAAGAAACATGGTTCTACCCATATCTTCAAGGGTTATGTTCTTTCTTTCAACAACTCCATTTTGTTTTGGAGTTCTAGGGGCAGAGAAGTTATGATCTATGTCATGTTCATCACAAAATTCAGCAAACTTTGCATTTTCAAATTCAGTGCCATGATCAGACCTTATTGATGCAAGTTGATTTCCTAATTGTTTCTGTATTTTTCTAACAAAAGAAGTAAACGTCAAATGCTTCATCTTTAGATGTTAGAAACAATGTCTAGGTAAATCTAGAGTAGTCATCAACAAGAACCATTACATATCTCTTACCACCTCTACTTAATGTTCTCGTAGAACCACATAGATCCATATGGACCAGTTCCATTGTCGTGGTGGTACTTACCATTTTCTTGATTTTGAAAGATGATCTTACTTGCTTCCCCCTTGCACAAGAATCACAAACTTTGTCTTCCTTGGACTTAATGTTAGGGAGACCTATCACTAGGTCCTTGGAGACTAGTTTGTTGAGTTTATTTAAGCTAGCATGTCCAAGTCTTTTGTGCCAAAGGAGGGGATCACTTTTCAACACACTCAAACAAGTTAATTCGTTTTCTGATAGTGCGGACAGGTGTATGATATAGATATGATTCACTCTTTTTCCCTGCAAATCAATCTTGTCAGTGATAAGATTAATCACAAAACATTCAGTAGAAGTGAATGCAACCAGGTTACCTCTGTCACACAGTTGTGACACACTGATTAGGCTATATTTCAAGCCATCTATCAAGTAAACATTCTCAATGGAACGTGTGTCATCCTTACCTACCTTACCACCCCCATAAATTTCACTTTTCTTCCCATTTCCAAAGGATACATTTCCTCCTTTGAGGTTTTCAAGTGAAAGGAACTGTTCCTTGTTCCCTGTCATGTGCTTTGAGCGGCCACTATCCAAGTACCATATTTGACTGCTCCCTTTCACTTGAACCTGCAAGAGAAAATCATGGGTTAGTCTTAAGAACCCAAACTAGTTTGGGTCCTTTTCCATGAGAAAAAGGATGAATTAAGCTCCTTCTGGCCCAATTTGGCAGCCAATTTTTCTTTCAAACAAAGCTTTTATTCCTTTGACTGGCCTGCTCTTTTGCATTTCATTCAATTTTGTAGTGACCAGTCCTACCACAGTGGGTGCAGATTTTGTTCTCAGGAAGTGTGACGTACTTACTTTTGGGATCACATTTAGGTAGTTGACTCCCAAAACCAAGTCCTCTTTTGTTGCTACTGTGATTTTCCTGAAGCCATGTCAAGGCATCAGAAGATTTATTCCATTTTCATGTTCGACCCAGTTCATGTTTGACCTTTCCAAGTTCCTCTTTTAGCACTCTTATATGTTCATCTATATTATACAACTCATCCTTTAGTCTGCCTACATTTTTTTCTAATATGAGTTGAGAGTTGTCAGTTATCTTCTTGCTCATTCCTAGTTTCAGTTTTAAATTTTCAGATTTTAACTCTAGGACCTTAGTTTCAAGTGGATGAACCTGGTTCTTCAAGGAAGTGTTTTCGTTTACATATTCATTTACTCTGAGCTCCAGGTTCTTACACTTTGCTTTTAACATTACACACTCCTTAGACAGCTGTTCTTTTTCTTTATTTATTTCTTCAGAATCATCAATGAAGTCAAGTATTAATTCAGAGAGTTCTTCTTTGGATAAGAACTTAATATTGTTTTAGAGATGAGATATACTTACCTCTGATTCCTCATCTGATTCACCAATTTCCATAAGTGCTTGCTCATCTCCATATTCATCATTTGATTCTTCATCTGAACTTTCTCCCCAAGCAACAACCATAGCTTTTGTTGATGTTGTGTTTTTCTTGGGATGAACCAGCTCCTTCTTCCGGTTTCTTCGTTCAAATCTTTCCTTTTTCCATTCAACTTCCTACTGAGGACAGTTCTTGATGTTATGATCAATTTTTCCACATTTGTAGCATCCCTCATTGGTGGGTTTTTCTGGTGCCTTTGCCTTGTTGTAGTTTCCACATCTTGAGATGCATTTTTTCCTTATGAGATAGTTTCTAAATTCCTTGGTGATTATAGCCATTTCATCTTCCTCCAGATCTGTTCCCTCAGTGATTCTCAGTGCCAGACTTCTTTCCTTCTTGGGAGCATCCATCTTCATTGTCTGCCTTCTAATTTCATAGGTAGTGAGATTTCCAATTAGCTCATCCAATATGAGGGTTGCCATGTTCTTGGATTCCTGAATAGCAGTGATCTTACTCTCCCAAGAGATTGGCAGAACCCTTGTCAAAATCTTTTCAACCTTGTCTTCTTCAAGGATAGTCCTTCCAAGAGATTTTAGTTCATTTGTCAGAGTAGTGAACCTAGTGTATATCTCTTGGATGGTCTCTCCTTCCTTCATAGAGAAATTCTCATATTGAGAATATAGTAATGTACTTCTGGAACTTTTCACTTGTGCAGTTCCTTCATGAGCCACTTGCAAGGTGTCCCAAATTTCCTTGGTAGTGGTGCAGCTTTGAATTCTAGTGTACTCATCTGGACCAAGTCCACACACAAGCCACTTCTTGGCCTTGGCATTATTTTCCCATTTTCTTAAGTCTTCAGCAGTGTAGTCAGCTCTTGTCTTTGGCACATCTACTCCTTCTGCAGTCTTCTTCATGGTGGCCAAAAGATCGCTAGTGACTATGTCCCATAGTTCATAGTCTTCTCCAATTAAGTGATCATTCATCCTGTTCTTCCACCATGAGTAGTATTGGCCATTGAAAAGTGGTGGCCTAGCAGTTGATTGTCCTTCCCAGTTCCCAGGTGGTGCACTCATCTTGATTTTTTCCTAAAGTGTTAGCCTCTTCAAGGATAACCAGCTCTGATACCAATTGTTATTTATCTATGTCAATACCACACAAGAGGGGGGTGATTTTTGTGGTGACCAATTTTCGCGTGCAGTAGTTATAGAAGGACCAATTTCTATGTGTTCCAACTCCTACAGTTTGCGGAATAATAATTGCAGAAAATAAAGAACACAACAATTTTACGTGGAAAACACCTAGCTCAAAAGGTGAAAAAAACCACGACCTACTTCCCAGTAGGATTTTCCCAAACTCTTCACTAAATCAATGAGCCAAATAGCATTTACAAAATAAAATCTTTTGTAAACCTAAGGATTAACTCTAACCCTTTGTGGCAAACTAGCCTCTAGCTATTTGCGACAACCTTTAATTTAACTCTAACTTGAATACTCAGTACCTATTAAAATTGCTTCTAGATAAAGCTGAAAGATACACTTTCTAATCACCTACTATAAATAAACTAGACTAAAAGACAACAGATGGAACTGGTTCTTCTAGCTGGTTTAAGTAGCTTCAGAATCGCACAAGAAATTCTCACATGAACTGCTTACAAAATTGCTTTGGTAATTTTGTTCTCAATTCTTTTTTTGCTTCTATGTTTGTGCTCACCTGTTCAATAAGAACACTTGAAAATATATAGGATTCGTAGAAAAGGAGATATACTAGAATTAGGATGCAGCTCTTCTAATTCTGATGCAACTCTTCCTTGGTGGAAGATTTCTAGTTCATCTCAACTCCCTAGATCCTCTTCTATCTTGATTTTGTCCTTACTGAATAAGGAGTCCATCTCCCTATTAATTTGTAACCTTTTCGACCAGGAGATATATCTTCAGATCACTGATTGTGCTTATCTCTTGTTTGTGATCACCTTATGTGCCATTACCTCTGCATGTCTATGTCTCTAGTGATGGACCTGGTTCAACTCTGAGTTCATTTGTCAATATTCAAAACCATTCAGCTTCTTGATCCAACAACTTCCTCGAGAATGCGTCTTATTTGGTTTGGCCCTAGGCATTTTGCAAAAGGACCGCCAAACGTTCTTTTGTATAGGTCGTGGTTGATGATGTTTTAGCTGTCCGACTGCATTCGAAGCTTTTTGGCTTCTTTTTTTTCCGATGGAGAATTCCCTCCTGCAAATATGTTATAATACGGTTGCACCAGTCCCAAGTTAAATTTACAGAGTGTACCTCAAGTTGGTCTATTGACGAGTGGAGGAGGGTAACCACGTTTTCTTTTCCATTTATGATTTTGGTTGCTGCTGCTAATTTGGCGAGGACATCTTCCTCGATGTTTTGTGCTCGAGGTATTTGGTCGAGTTGACATTCGTCGAATTCCGGCAGTAGTTTATGAATTTCTGCCTGGTACTTTTGTAGCCTCTGCTCTTTGATTTGGAAAGTCCCTGTGACTTGGTTGACAACGAGTTGTGAGTCGCATCGGAGGACTCGTCGTGCTCCATACTTTAGAGCTAGATTTAGTCCTGCAATTATGACCTCGTACTCGGCCTCATTCTTAGTCATATCGAGGCACCGTATGGACTGACGGATGACTTCGCCTGTTGGTACCTCGAGTACAAGTCCCAGTCCAGATCCTGACACGTTGGAAGCGCCATCGGTGTATAGGACCCATAGGTCGGGTGACCTGGAAGAGGTACTAGAAATAACATGTTCGACATCAAGCATTATTTTGGCACTGAAATCGGCGACAAAGTCAGCGAGTACCTACGATTTTATCGCTGTTCATGGTTGATATATTATATCATGCTCGCTCAATTCTATGGCCCACTTGGCCAATCTCCCCGATAGATCGGGTTTATGTAGGATACTTCTTAGGGGGAAGGTCGTGACCATCGATATGGGGAGACATTGAAAATAGGGTCTAAGCTTTTGTGAAGCTATGACTAATGCCGAGGCCAACTTTTCGAGGTGGGGGTACCTCGTTTCGGCATCGACCAGGGTTTTGCTAATGTAATAGATTGGAGATTTCGTACTTTTATTTTCATGGACCAGCACTGCACTTACAACGACCTTTGATACAGCCAATTATATCAGTATACGCTCGTGGGGTTCTGCTTTGGCGAGTAGCGGGGGCGAGGAAAAGTATGCCTTTAGTTATCTTAAGGCCTCAGTGCATTCTGAATTCCACTAGAGTCCGTTGTCCTTTTTGAGCACGTTGAAGAATTTGTGGCATCTATCAGAGGATCGTGAGATAAACCTCGATAGGGCAGCTATACGGCCTGTCAGTTTTTGTAGTTGTTTCTTACTGGTCAATATCTCGGGTATTCCTTCGATGGCTTTGATCTGGTCGGGGTTGACCTCGATGCCTCTTTGCGACACCAGGAAATTAAGGAACTTCCCCGAGGTCATACCGAAGGCACACTTTTTGAGGTTCAGCTTCATGCCGTATTACCTTAGTATATCGAAGGCTTCCTTCAGATAGTCGATTTGATCTTCCTTTCTNACCTACTACGGCCTGTCAGTTTTTGTAGTTGTTTCTTACTGGTCAATATCTCGGGTATTCCTTCGATGGCTTTGATCTGGTCGGGGTTGACCTCGATGCCTCTTTGCGACACCAGGAAATTAAGGAACTTCCCCGAGGTCATACCGAAGGCACACTTTTTGAGGTTCAGCTTCATGCCGTATTACCTTAGTATATCGAAGGCTTCCTTCAGATAGTCGATTTGATCTTCCTTTCTTTTTTATTTGACCAGCATATCGTCTATATAAGCCTCCATTATTTTTCCGAGTTGATCCTTGAACATCTTGGTGACCAGCCTTTGATAAGTTGCCCCTGCGTTCTTCAATCCAAACGACATGAATCTATAGCAGTACGTCCCCTGGTGGGTAATAAAAGTGGTCTTTTCCTGGTCCTCCTCCTCCATGAGGATTTGGTTATAACCTGAGTACGCATCTAAGAAACTTAACAACTCGTGTGCCGCTGTTGCATCGATGAGTTGATCGATGTGAGGTAACGGAAAAGAGTCCTTTGGGAATGCTTTGTTTAGGTTCGTGAAATACACGCACATGCTCCACTTTCCATTTTTCTTCTTTACTGTGACCATGTTGGTGACCCATTAGGGGTATTTTTCATCGCGGACTGCCTCATTGATTGTGGCGTTGAACTTTCTTCTTATTTGTCGTACCGGCGGGTAGAGTGGATCGACGTTCAGCTTGTGTGTGGCGATATCTTTCGAGATACCTGGCATGTTTCCATGGGAGAAAGAAAATAGATCGGCTTTGTCGATTAAAAATTTGTGAAATTTACCTGGTTCTGAGAGTTTATGGATGATGTAAGCCTTTTTGTTGTGGTCGCTGTTGTCTACTTGGACGGCATCAAGTTCTTCTATTGTTGACCCTGTGACTTCCACGACGCCGGGGTCCTTGATGACGTCTTTTTGCTCATCGAGTTCAGGCCCTGATTTTGGTAATTTCTATGTTCTCGAGCCCACTTCCTTTAATTATTGCATGTATGTGCAATCCTGGGTGATGTGGTAGCATTCTTGAGTTGTGCGTTGTTCCCCATGGATGCTGAATATTCCCCATGGGGTAGGAAATCTGATCACTTGATATAAGCTGGACGGGATAGCCTGCATGGCGTGTATCCAGGGTCACTTTATGATGGTGTTGTAGGCTGTGTCCTGGTTCATGAAATGGACCGTTGTCTCTAGGGTGTCCTGGTTCATGACATGGCATTCTAGGATGTGTCCTGAGGTTCGCTCAACTGCATTGGTAAACCTATTAGTGTTATGCAACGTGGTACTATCTTGTCCTCGAGTCTCATTTGTGCGAGGACTCAGGGGTGGATAATACACGCGCCGCTCCCATCGTCTACCATTATCCTTTTTACATCAGTATCTGAAATATGTAAAGTAATGACAAGGGAATCAAAGTGAGGAAAGGTCAACCCGTGGGTATCTGACTTATCGAAGATGATACTGTCTTCGAGGTCATCATATCGTTCATGGGTGATCGACCGCTTTAGTTTATGCATGGTGGTGAACTTGACGTGATTGATTGCTGCTTCATCGCCTCCGCCGATGATCATTTGGATGGTGCGGGGCGAGGGAGGGTGGTTGATTTTGGAGGGCCTTGGTGTTGTTCTCGTCCGTGATCGAATTTGGCTTTTCCTCGGTCGCTCATCAGCTCCCTTAGATGTCCTTGGTGAAGCATATTCACCACTTCTTTCCGTAAGGCTATGCAGTCTTCGATTTTATGACCCCACTCCTGGTGAAACTCACAGAGGACGTTTGACTTTCTGGTATTTGGTTCGGACTTCATCTTTTGCGGCAACTTCACCTTAAGGCCGAGCTTCTCTAGTGCGTACACTATTTCTGAAGGGGAAACACAAAAATTGTGAGAAGATAAGAGTAGAAATACCTCTTTCGTTTCGCTGAGTCCCTGTATGTGGCTTGGACGGCCCTTCTGTATGGCAAGTAGATGGTGGGATGGTCGTTCTGATGTATGGTTGGTGCATGTCTCGGTTGATGCGTGGACCTGAATGATCTCTGTGAGCATGTGATTTTTACTCGCCATATCGTCCTATAAAAATCCCAATAAATCAATTGATTTTATGAATATTGGTTGATTTTTTCAATAAATAATTGTGAATTATTTGCATTGTTTGCATATCCACAATTCATCTTTCAAAATCATTGAAAATT